>LPNX010130252.1:97559-159939 GCA_001517045.1 Pseudotsuga menziesii
TGGTACTTAGATGGTTTATCTGAAATTTAATTTTTACTTGGCTTTTCAGGGGTCCACTTCCTGTGAAGAACATTTTAGGGAGATCTGTGCTTCACTACTGGCCTCCAACAAGACTTGCAAGTACTGTTCATGAAACAGGAACAGTCATATCACCAGACCACAGAGTAGCAAATAATGCTGCCAAGTAAGACATTTTATGGAGAGTTGCTTTTGCTCAAATCTCTCTTGAACATTCTTAATTGAAAAGGAAAGCATTGGATTATTTTAAAGCCATAAGTTTTGGTGGAAATGCCCAGAGTTTCACAACAGAGTTTTTGTGATGCAATTTAAGAGCCAGATTATCATTTCTGGTGGACTTCATTCGATGAGAAGATGTGACGAGTCAGAATATTGTTGAAAATGGATGATCTGAGAGTCCTCTCTGCAGTATGATTGAATTGAAAATAAATTTCTGCATATGCTGCATATCTTTGCCCCATTTATAATAATCATACTACTGAATTGGAAATAAATCTCAGCATATGCTGTATATCGTTGCCCCCTTTGTAATAGAGAACTGAACTGGGCATTCCTAATTTATATGGCTGGCAGTGGCCAAAAAGTATTTTTAAGGCAGAGATTCAACAATTGTCATGGTCATGGATGGTAAAAGCCAGACTTATTTGTTTAATTGATTATTGGACAAGGTTATAAGGTGAAAGATCTTGGTCTTTCTCTGGTATGGTGATTTTTTCTCCACTGTTTTAGAGCGTTCATGCAAATGTAGAGTTTAAGAACACCACCCTCCTGAGTTTGATTGTCTTGTTAACTTAGTTTGATTGTCTTGTTAACGTAGTGTTTTAGGCAAAGATTTGAATGGGACTTTGTTTTTATTATGATAAATGGAAAATCTAAAACGTAAAGAAAATCAATATAAAATCAAGAGAGTTCTCTGTCTTTGATTGCATGAATGAGAAGTGAAGACCTCCTTATAAATGGTTACATACTAGTGAGTCAATCCACATTCAATCCACTCTATGAATGTGGGGATAGACTGAAAAACACCGACTGTCAGCATCAATAGGTTGTGACCATATTTTTTTTTTTAAAACTACAGATAGCGTCGCTATATCGACGGCTTTCCGTGGAACTTTGCGACGTCTTGCCGTCGATATAGCGACGTCTTTCCGTCGATATAGCGACGTCGGACCGTCGCAGGTATTGGGGTTTGTCTTTTTCATTCTAGGAAGGGTCGTCGCAATTGCGACGTATTCCCGTCGCTCTTGCCACGCAATTAACGGGTCGTCGCTATTGCGACGTAATAGTTTCCACGGGAAAAAAAACACTTAGACGTGGCAATATCCACGCTTTTCCGTGGATATTGCCACGTTTTTACCGTGGCAAAATTGATCACATGTACTAGTGCAAGTGGGGGCTTGATTTTATGGATTGCAACCTAGCTTCAGTGGGGGAACCATCATATTATTGTGGATGTTGATTACTTCACGAAATGGGCAGAGGCTATGCCCACAGTTAAATACGACAGTGAGACAGCTGCACATTTCGTATTTTACCAGATTATCACTTGGTTTGGTAATCCGAAAGAGCTTGTCACTGACCATGGCAGGCACTTTCAGAACAAAATGATGGAAGAGTTGGATTCCAAGTTAGGATATAAGCAAGAGCACTCCTCTTCTTATTACCCTCAAGCGAATGGATAGGTTGAAGCAGTGAACAAGTCACTTAAGTCCATTCTCTAGTGAACCATTGCACAAAGTAAGAATAATTGGCATATCATGTTGTATCCTACTCTGTGGGCCTATCATTAGAGAGAATTTGAGGTAAAAAATGGGCCTCCTAAGAGATGTACTACAAAAATATAAGATATATTAAAATATTATGAGTTAGGGGTTTTATGGGGTAGGTATATATGACAACTCACCTCTTACACTACTTTTTATGCACAGTATAAATAACCATAGTTGAGTTACTTTTCTAAATTGACTATAAATAAAATTAATAAAATAACTCTACAATGATGTGACTAAGATTCATTGTAAATTCCCAAAAATTTATTGTCCTTTAGCATTTATTTGTCTTGAACTTGTAAATAAAATTAAACAAAAATGAATTTAATTTATATGCATAACTGCCATATTTTTTTCATATAAATGTCATTCATGAATTTTAAAAGTACAAGATTGCATATATATATATATATATATATTAGTTTGACATTATGATATTAAATACAATTGAGTGAATATATAATTTAAAATTAAAAAACATGAAAATGACAATATATTATTTTATAAAAAATGTGAAAAGACATTTTTATGAATTATGAGTACTTTACTTGAAAATGACAATAATATTATTTTATGAGAAAGTGAATTGTGAGTACTTTACTTGAAAATAACAATAATATTATTTTATGAGAAAGTGTGAAATGACTTTTATTATGAGTACTTCACTTTATGACTTAAAAGTACTTGTATCACTAACTTGGTTAACTATGGGTTTTCATCCACCATAGAAAATGTGACAAATAAGCATTCTTAACTCATGCAATTCCACCTCAACCATGGGGGATGATGTCATCTACTAGAATGTAATTGGTTGATTTTTATAGTACATTTTGGTCCTTTTGAGGCCCATTTTTGACCTCAAATTCTCTCTAATGAGAACTATGGTTAATACTGCCACCGGTTTTTCTCCCTATCAGCTTGTGCATGGGGTGGAGTCAGTATTACCAGTTGAATGCGAAATCCCTTCTATGAAGCTAGCTATGGAGATTTTTCTAGACACTTCCGCATTGGAAGAAAATTTGGTCCACTTAGAGCATCTTGATGAGCAGCTCCGAGATGCCCTAGTGGCTCTAGAGGTTAACAAGCATCGCGTTAAGGTCCAATATGATAAGCCTGTCCATCCTAGGAGGTTTAGTGAAGGAAACTTGGTCCTTTTGTGGGATCAAGCTAGGGGCAGGAAAGTTTAATCCCATGTGGCATGGTCCTTACGTGGTTAAATGTGTCTTAGAGAAAGGCTCCTATGAACTGGTTGATTATGAAGGGATAGCCTTGGTGGAGCCTAGAAATGGGCTCTATCTCAAAAAATACTATGCATGATCTTCAACTAGGGTTGATTTTTGTATATTATTGTACAGTTCTACATTGCATAGTTAGGTTTTCTTATGGTGATCGCGTTTGTTGATTAAGTTTCGTTTGTCGTGGCAGATGTTGATGGAGTCTTCTGTTTACATAGGATTCGCTGATGGTGCTAGCCACCACACTCAGAACTCAGCTTCGGCTGCTTGGGTGATCTATACTCCTACGGGTTAAGTATTGTCTTTAGGAGGCGTATGTTTACAACCTTCGTCAAACAATGTTGCTGAATATAGTGTCGTTATTGAGTTTTTGTGTGATGCCATTTTGCATGGTTTTCATTCTTTTGAGGTACGTCTTGATTCATAGTTAGTGGTTTCACAACTTAATGGCTTGTATTGTATTAGGGATCCGACATTATTACGAATATTATTACCTGTTAGATTCCTAGAATGAAAATTTGAGAGTATAACATCCATTCATGTTCCAAGAATTTTTAATTAAGTTGCTGATTGATATGCTAACTATGTGTTAGATTGGAATTTGTTTCACATACCATAAGCATATCACAAACACATTTTACACATGTAAATAAAATAATAATTGATCATCATAATTTTTTTTCATTAAGTTCAAAAAGTGATGTCATAATACATAAGTGTCATATACAAAATTGGGGCTTCCAAGCCACCAAAATATACTACACGGTCATACAAAAATATATACACCCAGGTCTCTAAGCTTGAGGTGGAGGAGGGTACTGATCATGGTAGCACACTACGGCTCTATCTAGCCAGTGAAACAATCGAACCCATGCTTGTGGTACTCCAACCACCTGGTGCTGCATGGCCTTAGGCAAGTCCTCGACTTGAGCCATGGGTACTCTATGTGTCAATCAAACAAAGGTCATGTGAATTATTTGGAGCCTCCACCTTGCATCCACACCCATGATCTCACCACCTCTTCCCCTCCATCGATGACCAGGAAAGCCATCTAACCATCGTTATCCTACATCTGCATATACATGAAAGATTGTCACTATGTTTCGTCACACCAAAAACATGTCTTTTGATTCCATATATCAAAAAACACAAAAATTAAATAATTCAAAAATTAAAAGTGGGTTTGGGATTCATTACCTATGTCTCCATAAGCCTCTCTTGGTGGTAGGGGCATGTCTGGATCACCACGTCATCTATGGCGATCGACTGTCTCTGCCACCATGGAAAGAACTCTGCTGGGTAGGGGTTAGCCACCCTGCCACCTCCCAGTATGCGCATGACATTAGCCCAGCGTTGCTGAGCTGGATCCCGGACTCCATGTGGAGCAATGTCTACTCTAGGGCTTAGCCCTGGCACCCAATCAAAGAAGAATGTGATTAGTATGCTGCCAAACTCGAAGTTCTGCACCCTCCCATCTTGCAGTCATTGAGCTGTTGTTTCATGTTGCTCAGCAACGTAGTACTCCAATCATATATTGTAGGTCATATACACTCTACCGCATAGAACATCATTGGCCGTGGGGCCTGGTGGAGTGAAGCCAAACCTACAATCCTGCCTAAGGCCAAAAGTATGGCTTTCAGCCCCTGAATCTGAATAGAGTTTGTCAGGATTTGAATCCCAACCTTCTCTATATTTGGAAGACAGTACACAACTATGTACTCATCTATGGTCATCCCACCTCCTGGCCCATAGGATCGGAGGTTCACCACTTCCCCTCTCTGGGACAAACCTGTGATGAAATATATGTCCTCAACCTCAATGCTGAGAGACATCCCATATATCTGAAAAGTTTCAGACTCTGGATCCCAGTAATATACCAACAGTTAGAGTAGTCTTAGATTTTCCCTCAAATTGCCAAGACACCAAAACTTGTATAAGTCACATGCCTGTAATGCTTGTTGAGCCATGAGATCAACTTGAACAACTTCCTCAACATCACCATGTTCTCTCTCTCTCCACTCTAGTACCATTCTGCGCAAAAAACCAAATTTTTGATCATGATTTGCCCATTAAATCCTTTTTTGCAGCCCTATATGCAACTGCTTGTAAAACAACCACGTATGTACATAGGCTTCGGGGCATTTTCCACGTATGGTGAGCCCTATAAGTGGAAAAAGCCCGATTTTTGTGTGGGCCAAAACACCCAAGTTGGGAGGGCCCAAAAAATTAATTTGACCATGAAAATTGAATTTTTTTATATCAAAATGCAAGAGAGGGGCAAGGGAATCTACCTGGATCAAACGTGGAGGGATTCCGATGGACGATGCTCCCAGAATTTGCTTCTGAATTTCTGAGCTCAAATGCACTATGCTAGGTAAAAATTCAAAATGGTATGAAATTTTTAAAATTTTTCACTATTTATAGAAATTTTATGAAATTTTTACCCACTTTCTATAGTTTTTGACCGTTTGAAATAATTTGATGTTGTAGGGGCCCATTTTGAGTGCGGTTTGACCGTGTCTTCTACCCGTTCGTACCTATTTCAGGTATTATGTCTAAACTGGCATATAGGTTAGGTTTTCACATCCACTTGCATTTTGCATAACCTTATGACCATTTCATTTTAACCCTAGGTATGAACCCATTCTATCTTGTCATGAAACCTTCTTACTGCTTTTAGAAGTGACATGTTGTGAATGGTAGAGCTTTCCCATACATGGGTACCCTAGTTAGATCCTGTTTTGGATTTGGTGCCCATGCCGACATTTCTCCTTTAGGGTGTGGGATTCCTTTGTATAGTACCGCCATGAATTTGAGTAAGAGATTCATACTTCTTTTGAAATTTATGCTGGCCTTTCCCCTTGGACTCCCTTGTATATGTCAAGTTGTGGTTGCATTATCATGAGTTTTTCTTTCCTTATTGAGCCTTATGCTGACTTCCCTGACTTTGATTATCAGCCATATAGCCCGAGCTTGCCTCATGTCTAGCCAAGTAGAGCCTTTTTACATATCTTTTGCAGCTTGATCCCCCATTTTTTACCGGGAGGGGACATTCCCTCAAGTGTTGTTACCCTGCACATGTTTCCTTGCATTGAGCATAGGTATGTTCTGCTGCTTGGAACTAGCTTTTTTGACCCCTGACACTCGTCTCCTCCTAGATTTGTAACTATAAATCATTTTTATTCTTTTTAAAGCTTTTAAAAATATCTGAAAAGTACAAAAAAATCAAAAAGCCAAAAAGCCGGATAGGAAAATATGTTATCTTTGGAAGCACTCGAGTCGTGTCGCCTTCGAACAAAGAACTATATCTCACATTTGTTGGTTGGGTTATTAGTTTGAATTTAGGATCTGTACTCGTTACTCTGAGTTTATCTCCACCAACTGGTTAAGCTTCTAGTCCCTATGGAGCCTATGTGGATGCCTTCTACGTCACAGAGATGTCCTAGTTTGCATATCAAGTCCATGTTGCTTATCTTCAGTCACCATTTGCCTTTATGCTCTTGTTCGAAGGAAGTTGAAGCCTGAGTCAGCCATTCCTCAGTTGTATTGACTTTGCTTGTCAACCATTCATGGTACTATTACTGGTTCGTGCACATCTTGTTTGAGTCCTTCCACATTATACAACATTGCTGAGTACCTCGTGTTGGTTGATGGGGGATGCCTTAATGCCCTCCTTTTAGTGGATTCCATCCCATCAACTTCAGATCATTTATTCCAGGAATAGGAGTCTAGAGTCCTTTGAGTGCATTGAGACTTACAGTCATTAGTGGTAGGTTCTCTCACCATCAACAGTTTTGGGAATACATCAATGTCCCCTGATCGATGGATTCTTCCAAGTGTTTGAACTCAACCCATATATTCACACTTGTTAGATTGCACTCTAGTACCTTGGTTCCCATTTTCATTATCGGTGGGTGATCTCGCATCTGTTAATGGTATACATCAATGACCGATAATTAGATGATGGAGTACTATGTTCGACCTTGACACCTCTATTTGCATAGTAGGACATGTACTCATAGCAGTTTGTGTAGAATACTTTCCAGCTTGGTGGCATTCCACATATGCTACCTCCTTGATTGTGCCAGTGTTCATGAGATTTCAGCTCTCGAAATTTGATTCCATTGTATGTCAGATATTTTCAGCCGTTATGGAGATCTTGATCCATTGTATATATTCAAATTCTATGGAGTTCTTGATCCATTGTATATCTTCATCATGGATATTCTGATCTATTATATATTGTATGTGGAGATGACCACACATGTCACATTTTGTATATCAGGCCTATTCATGGAAATTGTACTCTTATGTATCCGGGACTACTATATGTATTTGTAGTCATATGCAGAGATTGATTATTGTACTATATTGATGGATGGATGGTTCTTCCACCTGGTTCTTCATCACTCCACTTCTGGGATAGATTTTATAATGTATTTCGGCTACCATGTTACCCCTCTGACCTCACACATTAGGGGGAATCTGTTACATCTGATTTTACCACACATGGTTGATCACATATTTATGGCCTTCCCTATCCCTTTGCAGACTCTTTGGACTCCATGGACTGATATTATACTTTTATGTTTCCAATATCATCCCTAAAAACACCTATTTATTGTTGTACGTGACTTTTAATCCTATACTCATGTGTATATGTGGATATTGACCTCAAACCCATGTACATCGAGATGTGTGCATAAATCCAAATATTTTTGGAGTTTCCTTGATGTGTGTCTGAACCACTTGACTCTTGGCCTTTCATATGCCTCGAGATCGCTCGGATTTGACCCTCCATTACCCCTTTGGAGTGCTATATAAGGAACCCCTTGGATACATTTAAGAGGAAGGAAACCATAGTCCATTGTTGCCATAGCTTTCTTATACTTGAGTTTGCATCCCTTTGTCCCTTTGGAGAACTTTGTGTTCTTCCCAAGCTTGCCTTTTCTTGTGAGCTTGCTATTGGGAGATGGAGGATTGAGGTGGTGGAGGCCTAGGTGGAGGACCCAATTTCTCTGGTTCACAGATGTGCCAACAGAGGTTGTCACTTGTGTAATCTTTGATTTGATTAATAGAAATATATTTTCCTGTCTAATAATGTGCATTTGAATGAATATTGAATCCATGGATATGTTTAATTTCTTATACATTGTTGATTATATATGCTAGAGTAGACATAACACCATATTATATAGCATGCTTGTCTTGTTTGCCATTGTTGAGAGCAAATTGCTAGCTCAAGAGGGATTGGAAAAAGCTCAACGGGGATCTACTTCAACCATTTGGAATAAGGTATGATTCGAGATCCTTTAGTGTTAGATGTTTGGTTTCTCTTGCATATTGGGAAGGGATTTATTTCTATGGTCTATCTGTCTGTTGTGGTACACCCAAAGGCATAGGAAGTTTCTCTTCGTAACAAAGAGGATTATTGTTGATTCCATCAAGGATCACCTTATGCCACAAGCGTCTTCCCTAAATACACCTAAAGAGATGTTGATTCCTTGACCAAGCTATTTTAAGGGAAGAACATAAATCAGAAGATGAATTTGAGAAATCAGTTGAAGAATGTAAAGATCCAGAATGCAGAGGCCATACAATCATACTTTACAAGGGTCTCTCAAATCAAAGACAACTTGAAGCAGTGGAAGATGAAGTAGAGAATGGAGAAATTGTGATGACCACCTTGAATGGTCTCCCTAGGTCATGGGACTCCTTCAATCAAGGGATATATCCTAGAAGAAAGCTAATCAATTTCAGTAGGTTGTGGGAGGAATGCTCACATGAAGAAGCTAGAATGGTAGCTCGAGAAGAAAAGATGGGAAATGAAGATCAAGCTCTCACAGCACACACCAAGAAAATAAGAAGGGACTACCATCATCCCAAAGGTAAGAATTCTCACTAGAAAGATAACCCTAGAATATATAGCAGAGATGTATCTAAAATCAGATGCTATACATGTGATGAGAAAGGACACTTTGACAGAGATTGTCGTAGATATAAAGGTGGCTCTCACAAGAAGGAAAACAAAAGAAGAAATCTTGCTCACACTGTAGAGGATGATGGACCTCCCAGAAAGAGGGTCAAAGAAGAAAGTGAAGATTCTTCAAGCGACGGAGAGTGTGTTTTGATTTTTTCCCTCACGAGAACTGTTACACATGGAAGCAATGATTGGCTCATAGATAGTGGGGCTTCCAAGCATATGACGTGATTCAAAGAATCCTTTGTGAAACTATCCGAACATGAGTCACCCCACAAAGTGAAACTTGGGGATGACTACCAGTATCCCATAAAAGGTAGTGGTGAATCCTCCTATAAGCTAGACTCTGGAAAGTATATGAAGATGAAGGATGTCTTGTTTGTACTAGGACTAAAAAATAATCTCCTCTTCATATCTGCATTGGATGCAAAAGGCATGAGGGCTTCATTTGTAGATGGCCAAGTCCTTATGTGGCTAAAGGGAAAGACTATAGATGATGTAGTAGTGATTGGAGAGCAAGAGGGAGGATTATACAAATTAAAGGGCCAACCAAAACAAGCTTTGGTCCATGACTCAATAGAGCCAAGTGAACTTTGGCATACAAGGATTGCACATGTGCACTATAGGGCACTACCACTTGCAAGAAAAGTTGTTGAGGGTCTTCCAGAAATCCAAGACAATCATGAAGGTGTTTGCAAAGGATGTGCAAAATGAAAGAACACAAAAAAGACATTTCCAAGTAGCGAGAGCAAGGAAAAAGGAATCTTGGAAATCATCCACTCCAATGTATGTGGTTCTATGCCATCCAATTCATTGAGTGGGTATGTATATTATGTTTATTTCATTGATGATTTTTCTACGAAGACATGGATATATTTCTTGAAAAGCAAGGATGAAGTATTTAGTAAGTTCAAGCAATTCAAAGCCTTGATTGAAAACCACATCGAGAAGAAAATCAATACCTTTCGATCAAACAATGGTAGAGAATTCACATAAGATAAATTCAAGGAATTATGCAGAGAGTCAAGGATTAAGAGGGAGTTGACCACTCCATATAATCCACAACAGAATGGGGTTGTAGAAAGGAAGAATATAATGATTATGGAAGCAGAAAGGGAAATGCTTCATGATCAAGATCTCCCTATGCATTTATGGGAAGAAGCTGCTAGGACAACTATGTATGTACATAATCATACTCCGCATAGAGTACTTGAGAACAAGACAACAGAAGAAGTATTCTCTAGCAAGAAACCAGAAGTCATTCATCTCAGAATATTTGGCTGCTTGGTGTACATACACATTCCGAAAGAAAAGAGGATGAATTTATATCCTTCAAGAAAGAAGGGTATATTTGTGGGATATAGTGAAAGCTCGAAGGATTACATAATATATTTCCAAGGATTCAAGAAGATCAACATTAGCAAGGACATGACATTTGACGAGGACTCAACTTACAACAAGTACAGGAAAATACCTATTGCAGAACTTGAAGAAATAGAAGTACCCAGGATCCGAGATACAACTATGAATGAAGCAACTCCAGAAGAAGATCGAGAAATAGAATAACCTCATGAACCTGTAGATCCACCCCAAGAGAAGAATAATTACAAGAGGAAACCATCATGGGTACGAGAGGCTATCCAAGGTGCAGAGAGATATGGAGCTCCAGAAGAAGTGGACAGAGAAAGGAAGAGAACTAGGTCCTACTCCAGTTATGTATCCCTACTGTGTGACATAATTGATAAAGAACATTCCAACTACGAAGAAGCGGAAGAAAATAAACAATGGAAGGATGCTATGATCGAGGAGTACTAGTCGATCATGAAGAATGATGTTTGGGATGTGGTCCCAAGAACAAAAGGGAAGTCTTTTGTGACTTCCAAGTGGATCTACAATATCAAGCATGCTGCAGATGGCAGCATAGAGAAATATAAAGAAATATTTGTGGCACATGGCTTATCCCAGAAGGAAGGGATAGATTATGAAGAAACTTTTTCACCTGTAGCCAGATACACTTCCATCAGATCAGTACTTGTTCTGGCTGCAATGATGAAATGGAAGATACACCATATGGACGCCAATATCGTATTCTTGAATGGTGTAGTGGAAGAGGAATTGTATGTGGAGAAGCCACTCAAATTTGAGACACATGATAGGGAGACTCATGTGTGCAAATTGAAGAAGGACCTGTATGGTTTAAAATAGGCACCCAGGACATGGTACGACAAGATTGAAAACTTCCTAACTAGCTTGGGATTTACCAAGAGTAAAGTGGATTCCAACTTTTACTACAAGGTTGAGGAAGGGAACCTAGTGATACTCCTACTGTATGTAAATGATCTATTTGTAACAAGTGAGGATGGGTTGATTGCTAACAGAAAGAGGAATCTTGCTGCCGAGTTCAAGATGAAAGAGTTGGGTATGATGCACTAATTTCTAGGCATGGAGGTGTGGCAGAATGTGGATGGAATCTCCCTGAGACAAGGGAAGTATGCAGTGGAGTTCCTAAAGAGGTTCGGGATGATGGACTGCAAAGACATGACCACACCTATGGAATCGAACCTGAAGCTATTGAGTGATGCTTCATCAAAGTCGGTTGATGCCGCGATGTATCATCATATTATTAGGTCATTGATGTACCCGACAAATACAAGACCAACCATTTGCTTTGTTGTGAACACATTGAGCCAGTTCCTGAAGGATCCGAGACATGTTCACCTGGTTGCTGCAAATCATATTCTGAGGTACCTAAAGGGTACAGTTGATTATGGGCTCAAGTATGAGGCGAACTACAAGATTAACCTGGAGGGTTATGTGGATTTAGACTGGGAAGGTAGTGCCATTGATAGGAATATCACTTCGGGGTGCTGCTTTAGTATGGGATCATGTGTGATCTCTTGGTTTAGTAGAAATAAATACTGCGTGGAATTGAGTACAACCAAAGCAGAGTACATCGCAGCTTGTTCGGTTAGTTGTGAGGCAGTGTGGCCGAGGAAGCTACTATCTGATATGTTTGATCTCTAGTTGGATGCTACTTGTATATATTGCGACAACCACAGTTGTGTGAAGTTGTCAGAGAACCTAGTGTTCCATGACAAGTCGAAGCATATCGAGATCAAATATCACTATATCAGGGATATGGTGCAAAGAGGAGTAGTGAAGCTCCAGTATGTTGTGACAAACGAGTAGATAGCTGATGTGTTGACCAAGCCATTAGATAGAGTGAAGTTTGAGTACTTCAGGGAGAAGCTTGGTGTTTTCCAGATCGAGGTTCCTTCCAAGGGAAAGTGATGAGTCCATGATCCTTTCTGACATGGTGGTAGGTGGGGCCTCCCATGGTCAGATGTAAGTGCAGAGCCTTTCTGACATGGTGGTAGGCTGGGCCTTCCATGATTAGATGTAAGTGCAAAGACTTTCTGATATGGTGGTAGGATGGGCCTCCCATGGTCAGATGTAGTGCTGGGCCTTTCTGACATGGTGGTACGCTGGGACTCCCATGGTCATATGTAAGTTCTGGGACTTTTCAACATGGTGGCAAGCTGGGCCTCCCATGGTCGGATGTAAGTACTGGGCCTTTCTAACATGGTTATAGGCTAGGCCTCCCATGTTCGGATGTAAGCGCTGGGCATTTCTGACATGGTGGCAGGATGGGTGTCCCATGGTCGGATGTAAGTGCTAGGCCTTTCTAAGAGGGTGGTAGGTTGGCCCTCCCATGGTCAGATGTAAGTGCTTGGCCTTTTTGACATGGTGGTAGGTTGGGTCTCCCATGGTCAAATGTAAGCACTAGGCCTTTCTGACATGGTGGCAGGCTGGTCCTCCCATGGTCAGATGTAAGTGCTGGGAATTTCTGACATGGTGGAAGGCCAGGCCTCCCATGGTCAGATGTAAGTGCTGGATTTTTTCCACATGGTGGCAAGCTGGGCCTCCCATGGTCGGATATAACTGATGAGACCTAAATCCAACATGAAAAATCGCTGGCTCTGTAGAACTTCCTATGACGAGTAGAATTGAGAGATAACACCATTTTCTCTAGATAGCGAGAGCAGTGAAGATGATGATGATCCAACTTGATGATGATCCAATTTTGATGATGATCCATATTTGATGATGATCCATCTTTGATGATGATCCAACTTTGATGATTATCCAACTTTGATGATGATCCAGTAATGAAGACTTGTGCTGATGAACTGTGTCAATAGAATAACTTACTAGTTAAGAGGGAGTGTTGATGTATTTGTAACTTCAGAATGTATTCACTTGTATATTTCTTATTGTATTTCATTATACCCCAACGAAGATGTTTGTTCCTCCGATCGGGAGAGTCATTAATATATTAAAGTCATGTAAATTCATTGAGGTTAACCCTTCATTGTATGTCGGGGTAATAGTCCCCACAATTGAGTTGTAGTAGGGTTATTAGACTCTCCTAGTGAAGTCGGCCCTCTAGAGTAATTGTCAAGTGGAAAACAAGTATAAATAGAGAGTGAGACTCTCTATTTGGAAGAATCACTCACTCAACAGTAGCACATGAGTGAGAGAGGAGGAGCTCGCACAAGTGAGAGAGAGAACAACTGCCGGAGATCATCTTTGTGTCTTTGGGTTTTACTTTTGCTATTGGTGCTCATTCTATCTCTTAGGAAGTTGTGGGGTTTTCTCCTTTATGGTTTCCCTGAGGAAAATTATTTGTGTCTCTTGTCTCTTGTGATTATTGCTGTGCATGCTATTCTCTTAGATAAGATCCTAGATCATATTGATTAAATGATAAAAATATAACAATAAAGTTAATGTAAATGAAACAAAATGTAACAGTAATAGGTACTTGAAATAAATATATACATGACAAAGTGGATGCAATATACTCTTACAAGTATTCGATTTGATTGAACTTACAATTAGATTTCTTTGTGTGGAGGCACCCGACTAATACAAGGCTTGTGGTTGAGTTCTTCTTTTAAGAAGAAAAATTGCACTTCCTTGATATTCAATGAATCAAAGGTAACAATATACATATCCATGATACTAAGTATCATAACCAGCAAAAAACCACAAACCGTGCTCATCTAAAGGATCTTCCAAAACAAGCTCCCAGCATAAGAAAAATATTCTGGACAATACATGTTGCATTTAAAGCAGGTAGTCACTAACAATGATACAAACAATGATTTTGTATGGTTTCTATTTTTGGTCTCCAAATTCCTCAAAAGGCTCGAGAAAAAAATCGAGAGGTCAAATACAAACCCCTTACCCTATGATGTGAACATATAAATGTATGTTACCATTAGAAAAAGCAATATTATACCAATTTATAACATATATTATTAAAATAAAGCAAACATGGACATGAACAAATTATGGAATTAGGATGATGGTAAAGATTGCAACTCAAGATTAGGGTTGGCTCCTTGATGAGATGAAACATATTTAAAAATGAGGAATTGAAAATGAAGATTTGTCTCATGAAACATTAATCATTTAAGACTTTGATATAAAAGAAGGTGATAGAGAAGTTGTGGCAATAACTTGGTGTGAAAACGAGAAAATGAGATTTTATTAACATGAGATCAACCCACTCTTTACTTTCATAGGATTATACTTTAGTACATCCAAGAGAAATTTTCTATGTATAAAATCATATAATTTGTCAATTTAGGGTAAGTTCTCATCACCTAGTAGTTGAAATAGGGATATGTAAATATATAAACAAAGATGAATATCTATGCTCACTTTGCAAACAATGAAAAAACTAAAGTTGAGGTGTATAAATGAAAAAAAATAAGTTAGCGAGTTGAGTAGCTTACATTGCTTGTGAACTATTCCAACAAAACATATAGAAAATAATATTAAGGATGTTTTAGAATAACAACAAAACATAAGTATATCGCAGTTTGAGACATCCTCGGGTAAAAAGACACCAAAATTGCAACTATAAATTTTTGTAATTCTTCATATTGTCCCACATACCTTACAAAAATGATTCTATTCTATTTTATACATGTACTGCACCTCTAAACCCTAATTAACATTAATAGATTAACACCAACTATTATGATTTGTTTCCTCCTTGAAAGACATATACTTCCTACATGAGTCAACTAACCTACCATTTTGATATCATATTCAAAACTTACAAGAATTACATGCCAATATTATATGGAAAATGCTTATTGTTAAGGACCTAACCATCATTCATTATTAATATATTAGTTATGGCTAGGTTGGATTAGTAGTAGGTTTACATCACGATCGATTTATCTTTTACTTATAATAAATGATATTAATTTCTATAAACATCTTCTCTTTCCTTGTGCATCTAATATAATGTAAAAAGAGGTTTCCCCTTGGTGGAGGATTCTTATTCATATATTTATTCATTCTCAAGGTGTTGGGTTACTCTCTCTTTTAATTTTATGCTATTTTGGGAATTAAGTGCACAACATTTGGTATCATTGCCATTTTCTCTATAATATTTTTAGGTATGTTTAAGATAGAAAATTTTTGAGGCACCTTAGGAGACATATTAAAGCATTTGTAGTAACAATTTTAGGTCCTAGTTCATTATAGGTTCATATTTATAGTATGTGGAAGTTAGGGTTTTTGACTAGTTCAAAAACTAATCTCAAACATGTGTTATGAGTAAAACCAATATATTTGAAGCTTGAGAGATCCAAATTGAGTACTAATTGTTGTATCAAAAGGAATATGGGACATAGTTTTTTTGTTAAAACTTTAAAAGAAAATAAAAAAATTGGACACATGGAAGGTTGTATAAGCTTTTTTCTCCTGAAAAGGACAAAAACAACAAGTTTTGAGAAATATACAATAAATTTCTCTTGGAACATCAAAATTTGTTTAAAATTGTTGTGGTACAAAGAAGACATACCTGGATACTGCAGGTCAAAAATTCATATTCAGGGAGGGTGAAAATATAGATATAATTCACGAGAAAGGTCAACCATAGAGATAATATACAAGCTAAGGTTTTTAAAGGTATGCTAACTTGAAACTTGTATAACTTTTAGTTGTAATCTAATCTGGTGATTCAAAAGGTGCGATAAAGAGAAAAAATAGGATAATTATAGGTAAATATTATTTTGATATCACATGGAAATGGATTCTACAAAGTATAACACACCAATTAACCCTTCAGAAAGCTCAACCATGACTCACGAATAAATCTTTAACCAACTATCCAATTTGGAGGAAGAAGTTAAAGAATTGAGTGATAGGTTAGTGACACATGTTCAATTTTTAGACAAAACAAATAGAAGCTACTTTAGAATAGACTATTCAAACAATGTAACACAAGACGATAATACATGTGAGACTTCTTAAAAGTGCTAATGGGACCAAAGGAACTCATGAAAAATAAACATAGTATTAATGTGGAACAACTTTCTATTAATACACATATTCCAAGAGGATATAACCCTAATTAGGGATGGGTTCCTAAGTACATTATCTACCCTAAGGATGAATTAAGAAAGTTTGATGGAATATATGTGTTTACATGGGTGAACTAAATATAACAATGTTTTGAATTTCATAATATCATGGATGATAAGCAAATGATTTCCTTAGTTACATTGTATTTTGAGATAAAACCATATCAATGGGTAGTTTAAAGGAATCTATTCTTATCATTATACTTGGTGTCTATTTATAAGATACCTAGAGGCTCAATATTGTAAAGTTTGGGGACAATATTACTTTAGTTAGTTGAAAAGAATCAAGCACTTAGGTGATGTTGAAGATTGGAATTTAGAATTTGAAGTATTGTCCACAAGGGTGGGAAATATAAGTAACAAACATTTGTTAGAAGCTTACATAGGTGGATTAAAATAAGACATTAAACATGAATTTTTCTTAAAAGTCCTAAAAGTGTCATGAATGCTATGCAATATGCTCACCATATTCAAGCCAAGAATAGGGACACACACGTGTACCATTGGAACATATGTAGGACATAGGTATATAAATTTTCCTCATAGAGAAACATTGTCTCGACATAATCGAATATCATAGAAGGAAATGGATGAAAGAAGAGAAAAAGCACTACGTTTTAGTTGAATAGAAAATGGTGAAAAGGGAATAAATGCCAAGACACAAAATTGTTCACTTTGGAGAATAGTGATGAGGAGGAAATATAGGAATCAACACAAATGGGAGAGGAGGAACTTCTAAACCAACAAGATTAAGGAAAATATGTGTAAATTGTGCACAACAAAGATCTAAACATGTGTGAAATATTAGTTCATGAATTGGAGGGTGTGTTAGCACCTCAAACTCTTAATATTGTAGGATACATTATAGTGCCTATTGTTAGGTAGTACGCATAACTCAATTGATTAAATATTAGCAAAGCACCTTAATTGTTTTGTTTATCCAATATCAAATTTTCAAGTATTGGCTGCTAATGGGGGAAGTATTGTTTGTGGAGGGAAATTCCATAAAATTAAACTTAGTATGGGAGACTATAATCTATAAGGACCCATGTATGTTATTCCCATGGGAGTAGATGTTGTTCTATGGTTTTAATGGTTGAAAACCTTGGGTGTAATTTCTACAAACTATATTGAATTGTTCAACAGATTTGAATGGGAAGGAACACAATATGAATTCAAAGGATTAATATATCCACCCTCTCACATCATTATCTATCATAGAATGGAAAATCTCTTAAAAAGGGTTGCATTGGATTTATTACTAGAGTATACTATATGGAAGTTAATCATGAACATGGAAATATTCTAGATGACTTAAAATGTACCTTGGAAAGGAACCATTGTAGGGACTTGTCCTGCTGGTCCCTAAAATCTTAAATTTTCTAACTTGTCAGAATAAATTTCCATAGTTTGTTATTCCCATGGGAGTAGATGTTGTTCTAGGGATTTAATGGTTGAAAACCTTGGGTGTAATTTCTACAAACTATATTGAATTGTTGAAGATATTTGAATTGGAAGAAACTCAATATGAATTCATAAGCTTAATATATCCACCCTCTCGCATCATTATCTATAATAGAATGGAAAATATCTTAAAAAGGTTTGCATTGGACTTATTACTATATTATACTCTATGGAAGTTAAGCATGAAGACAAAAATATTCCAGATGACTTAAAATGTAACTTGGAAAGGAACCATTATAGGGACTTGTCCTACTGGTCCCTAAATTCTTAAATTTTCTAACTTGTAGGAACAAATTTCCATAGTTTGTTTATTTGTGTGTTTGAAGGTCAAGGTGAGGTTCATTGTTCACTGTTCACATGTGCAGGTATAAGGAAACCGTGTGTGTGTGTGTGTGTGTATGTGTGTGTGTGGGGGGGGGGGGGGGGGGGGGGGGGGGGGGGGGGGGGGGGGGGTGTGTGTGTAGTGATAATATTTAAGATGCATATAATGATAAAATGAACGACAATACATATTTTTTTCAGCAACATACATCTAGTAAAAGTTTGTAAAACAACATTTGTAAGAACCAATAAGTATTGGTAAAATTTCATACTAATTGTGTAGGAAAACTTGGAAAAACTTATAAGATTATTTGAATATTAGTAGTTACCCCTATAGCCTTGCCCCTGAATATTTTCCCATGTATCTTTCTCAACTTAGAAAACCAAACCGCTGAAATGGTTCTGCCACCCCGCCTGTTAGGAACAATCTCACCGACTCTCTAGCTTCAAGAAAATATGTTTCTTGAACCTCAGATCCCAAAATATGAGTGTTAACAATCCAACCAGTACTATGAATTTTCCCCAAATTTCATGAAAACCAACCCACTCTGTTGTTTTCTCCCTAAATCCTCTCAACCCCCTCCATCCTCTCCATCTCCCTTCCTTTATCCCCTTCTCTTCATCATCTCACTCCCTTCATTACTACCCTTATATCTCCATTAATGACCTCCCTCCCTTCTCGCCTACTCTATCAGGTTCCATTGTGCATTTTAAAAAACATTATTTTAATGCTTTCCTAATTAACTAATTAATTAATAATAACCACTCCTTAGGAGGTCAACCGACAATACTCTTGGAATAACACTTTTAACCTCAACCATATGTTTAATTGAAATCCTAAATTCACGATTCATTTGCCCCTTTTAAATAAATATAATAAAGTAAAATTTTATTTCTTCACTATTACCTCATATTATCATTAATACTATTTTTTTAAAGAACAGTTATAAGTTTATATATATATATATATAAAGTATATATAAAGATGAGATGGGTTCTCACTCAGCTTCAAACATAACCAATTTGGCATATTTGATTTTCAACCCTGCTGATGCAACAACAAAAAATCATGCCATTTACATTCTTCTAGCTTTTGGCCATGGATATGCTCTATAAATTAATTAAATTCCAACTATACTTCCTATAAAAAATTCCTAGAATTTTTCTTACTTTGCAGATCATGACATAATGTAGATTGGTATTGCCTATTCCGATTTTGCTTTTTCATTAACCTAAAACCTAGATGGACGATCTAGTTGGGATTCCAAGAAAAATCACTAATGAGTGCATTTCCTCTGATGGTCTAGCCTTCTTTTCATTTCCTTATGCCATCTGTGAGCATCGAATTCTTCCAGCATCGTGTTCCCACGATCTATATGAGTTTGCGTTAAAAGATTAATTTCACATATATTCATGGATGGGTTATATTAACTGTGATGTTGCCATTTATTTCTAAGGTTCCAGGGGAGAGGCCAGCTCCTTGGTTGGCCATATGACCTACTTTGTTGTTGATATTTCTCCTTATATGATATAAGGAATATGATTCCAATTGTTTAAGAATATCTCTGATGTGTCTATCGAGCTTGTTGTCATATGGAAAGTTTTTTCTCATCCTCCCTTGAAATTGACAGATGGCAATGAGTGAATCCCCCATTATATTTATTCTTATTATTTTCTAGTGCTTCAGTAGCCGAAGTCCCTGCCAAAGAGCCCACATTTATGCATGGTTGTTCTTGGCATGCCCTAGACCCTAGGTGTACTTGTCTTCTTTTTGCTCATCAATATTTATAATAATTCCCCCTTCTCCATCCACCCCTGGATTCCCTTTTGACGCTCCATCAAAAAATAGATAACATCCTCCTCGATCTTGCATCCATGTTTCCAGATCGGAATTTTCCATTCTAAGACAATAGTTTTGTTGTAGTATTGGATTACGAAGGATATTTGGCTTTCCAATGGTTGCTTTGATGTTGTTCAT
The DNA here is from genome assembly GCA_001517045.1 of Pseudotsuga menziesii. Lineage (NCBI taxonomy): Eukaryota > Viridiplantae > Streptophyta > Pinopsida > Pinales > Pinaceae > Pseudotsuga > Pseudotsuga menziesii. The sequence goes on from LPNX010130252.1 coordinate 117,770, forward strand.
CTAAAGCTTTTCCATTTCAATGAGTTCATCCATTTCACTTGGATGTGTTCCTTTTCCATTCAACGCATCACTGAGAAGAGAAACTACTGTTTTTGTGACCATTGCTGGAGAAAGATGCATGTTTTTGAAGATAGCTCTGTTCCTGGCTAACCAAATCTGCCAACATAAGTATTTCGGAAGCGCAGTCCAAAATTGTGATAGAACAAACCTTGTTTGAAGTTGGCGACTGTATCTATGTTTCCACTAGGTGAACATGTCCTCTCAGGTTGAAGGGATCACCTATGTATAGCTTGTTTTCCCCAGATCATGCAACCAAACAGTATTTGAGAAAGGACAAATTTGAAAAACGTGACATGAAGTTTCACTGTCGTTTTTACACAACACACACCGTGAAGGGACTTGGATGCCTTTTTCAACCAAATTCTATACAGTTAATATTTTACCTTGCACTAACATCCAACAAAAAGTTTTGAATTTAGAGAGGTCGTCCGCAATCCATATGTTTCTCCATAAAGGCATAGAGGGAGGAAGACAGTCCGTCTGCAACAACTTATTATACCGAGCCTTTACATTGTACTCTTGATGAGGGGAGGCTTCCCATATTCTGAAATATTTCTGGGTAACTAAGATGGGAAAATCCTTTAATAAAGATATTTTTTTTGTCCATCTAGATGTGGGGGAATATCCTCAAGTTTCTAATTTTTCCATAACCTAGTCTGCATATTCCATTTAGCGATGTCATGAAGGTGTGTAATACCTTTGCTCTACATCCATTGTGGGAGAGTTTGAAGATCTTGCTTCTCCTCCAGAGGATCTGATCCCATAATTTTATCTTCCCAGATCTTGATCTTTTTCCTGTTACCTAGATGCCAACTTAGATTGTCTATAACGAGGTTAGCAACAGCCTTGCACAGTCTCTAGATTTGTGATCCATTCCCCTCCCAATTTAAATTTTCTATTATGTATAAATTCATTATTCCAAAATACTTCATGCCCAAGGGCAATTTCCACCATTCCCTTTCTCTTGTGACTAATCTCCATACTATTTTAGCCCCCATTTCCAAATTCATGAGATGTAGGTCCTTGATCCCCAAACCTCCTCGATCCTTTGGGAGTTTAACAATGTTCCAATAGATTAGGTCGAATCTCTTTCAATTTGTTTTCCCACCTTGCCACAAACATTTTCTTAGTAGTATGTTTAGTTGATTTATTACTCCTTTTGGGGCAAGGAGGCTAGAGCATTGATAATTAGGGAGCGAGGATAAGACAGTCTTTATCAAAACTGTTCTTCCTGCTAAGTTCAACCATGTTTCCCCCTAAGCTTGGATTTAATTTTGTTTTTTTGCACTACTTCTTCCCAGTTTGTCCTTGAAAAGGATCCAAGATAAATTGGTATGCCAATATATTTAAAGGATCACCAATTACCAGAGAAAGGGAATTCAATTGAGGTAGAGATTGCTCTAAGAAAATCCTTCGAGAAGTTCCAACCATAAATTTTCCTTTTTATTTTGTTTATTATTCCCCTGTGTAGAGATAGGTAGCTATCCAACAATTTTTTAAAACACCCAACTATCACCTTAGATGTTCCTCCTGGCAAGGGAGTATCATCCGCGAACTGCCAGTGGTTGATTGTTTTAATATTTCTGATTATGGATAGGCCCGATAGATTTCCTTCTAATCACTCATATTCAAGTTTCCTTCTTAGACTCTCAGCCATTATTATATAGAGAATAGGAGAGAGTGGAAAACCTTGCTGTAACCCCCTTGTGGCTTGGAAGAATTTCGTTGGTCTTCGATTAACAAGCAAAGCAATCCACTGAGAGTTTATGCAAACTTGGATCCAATTTAAGATGTCATTATTAAAACCCATTTTTTCCATGACTGCAAAAATAAAAGCATGTCTTACCCGATCAAACGCGTTGGACATATCTAACTTGATGATGATACCTTGTTCTCCGCTCTCCTTGCTTGAGTGCAAATCTTCCTGTACCAAGATAACATTATCAAGGATTTTTCTATTTTGCATAAACCCCCCTTGGTTCTTAGATATAATCTTGGGGAGAAGGATATTGAGTTGGTTGGCTAGAATACTTGTAAGAATTTTATAGGATGAATTGTACAACGAAATGGGCCTAAATCTAGAGAAGTCCATTGATTTTGAATCTTTTGGGATCAAAGCTAAGAAGGATGAGTTTGTGCCGCCTCCCACTTTTTTCTTGGTTCTTGAGCAGTTTAGCATTTTGAGGAGGTATTTTTTAATGAGATCCCAAAAGGATAAAAATAAGTGGATTGAAAATCCATCCGATCCCGGGGCTTTTTCGGGATCCAAGTCCCAAATTTCCTGGATAACCACTTCTTCTACTATCTTCTTTCTTAAAACATCATTGTCTTCTCTTACTAACAGTGTGGGTACATGTTGAAGATATGTTTCCACTTCTTCTTGAACTAGAACTATGTCTTCTGTATATATATTTTTGAAATGATGATAGTCTTCCTCTTTTATTTCCAGGAAGTTATTTAACTTTAATCCATTCTCTATGTTTATCTCTTTAACTCTGTTCACAACTCTCTTACCTTAGTTAGTTTTTAAAAGAAGCTGGTGTTTTGATCTCTTGCCTTTAACCATATACTCCTAGACTTGAGCCTCTAGTATTCCTCCTCTTGCATATTTAGCTGAAAGAGCTTCTATGGCAGTTCTTTTTATTTTTTAATTATCTCTTAAATTATTTCTTCTTTTTCTCCATTCCTAAACCATTCTCAATTAGTATGCTTGATCATATTTTTTTCCAAATGTGGAGGGAGGAAGTGCTATTTTTACCACCTCTTTAAAGAATGTTTCACCTCTTTTAACTTGTATTCCCAAACAAATATTTTTGAACCTGTAAAAGGATTATTCCATTTGATGTTATCAAATCCATAACACCATCTTCTTGGAGCCAGATAGGGCTGAATCAAAAGGGGATATGACTGAGGTCTTCTCCTTCCTGGAATTTTAATGAGATCGATTTGTGATCCGATTCTCCTGAAGCTATTATATTTGAAGTGATGTTCCATCCTTCCAAGAGCCATTCACTATGTATGAGGAATCTATCAAGACATGCTGCTATTTGTCTTAGGCCTATTATTTTGTTGGTCCATGTAAACTTGCCCTATTTTGGAGCTATATCCAGTATGTCCCAATTTGAAATAAAATATTCCATTCTTTCTCTAAATGGATCCCTAACCATATTTCCACCTATTTTCTCGGAGTTGTAGGGAATAGTGTTGAATTCACCCGCTACTATGATTTTTATATGAATATTATCCTCCTTGAAACTGTTGAGGGTGTCCCAAAATACCTGCTTCTCTCCATACATCACTGGTGCATAAACATTGAAGAGGTTCAAACTACCACCGATTTATTTGTGTTTCAAGGCTATGTATACTATATTTTGGAGCTTGAATGAATCTACCAGTTCAAAATTTGTTTCTATCCATAGCGAACTTATACGCCCCGAGGCTCCTCTCGCATTGCAAGCTATTCCTGCACTGTCCCTCCATATACAATTTCCTATGAATATTAGTTTCTTGGATGAGAAGGAAGGTGGGATTTTAATCTTTCATTAAATCCTTTAAAGATCACACTTTCTGAGTGCTACCTAAACCCCTTCAAATCCAAGAAACTATATTCATTACTTACCCAAATGGAGTTGGATGTTGCCTCCTTTTGACACCTTTGCTCTTCCTTGTCCTTTCTCTCTGCCTTGCTTGAGAGAGGAGTTGATTGAGGGCTATGTGCCTATCCTTTTTTTTGATTCATCCTTTGTCTCCCTCTCATCTTTGTTGGTTGTCCGACCGCATTTTTTGTTTGCTTATGGATCACCTCCTTCCCCTTCTTCTGAACTTTGATAGTGATGAGCTTGATTTTTAGTTAAAATCCTTAAGGGGTTGTTTTCTTTGAACTAGATTTATCCCCATGTGAAGTTTGTAGTTTCTCTTTATCAAGATCTGTTTCTGATACTTCCAATTTTTCTTCATTTTCTATAATAATATATGTTGTTTCCAATGCTTCCTTATTTTCTCCTTCGTTTATATTATTTTCTTCTTCTGTTGTTATGTTTTCTGGTATTTCTCCTTTTTAAAATTCTTTGCCTTCTTTTGAAAAAGAATAAAAGGGATTTGTTGAGGTCGATGCGCCACCAAATGGATCTGGGGGTGGCTTATTACCATTTCCTTTTCCTTTTCCTTTTGCCTTTTTTGGAGCCTGCCATTGTTCATCGATAGATCTAGTTGTTGCTGGTTGCGATTGAGATTTTTTACAATCTTGAGAAAAATGCCCATACTCATGGCAGATCTTGCATTTTAAAGGAAGCTTCTCGTAGTCCAATGTTTGATTATGGACCCATCCTTCATGAGTAAGGTTTATTTCACTCGTCAATCCCTTCTCCATATCCACTTCAACACATATTGAAGCACAATAAAATTATTGACCTTTGGGTTTTGATCTATCTATATACCTACCCTGTGCATTCCCTATGGCCCTAAGGAAATCGTCGTTCCAGTAAGGTAAGGGTAGTCATGGAAGATTGACCCATACTGGGACTGCAGATGGTATAACATCTCCTGGATCAAAATCAGTATTCCATTGGTTTAAGTATAGTTATCTTAATCCACAAAAAATTGAACCACTTCGGAATATTAAATATTTGTCTTCTGAAATATGAAAAATAAAGATGAAGAATCCTTTTCTGCATGCAAGGACTCTGATTTCTCCCTTGATCAATGGTTTACATGATTTCTCTACCTAGTATTCCATTGATTTTGGTGAGGGCCACATGCCCGTGAATTGGCCCACCAGTGCACGCTCTGAAAAAGCTAAAGAACTTCTTCGAAAAGCAGTTGGAGGAAGGGCTACGATTGGGACATCATCCATCTTCTTCACAATTAATATTTAATTAATATTCAATAATTGTTTATTATAATTAATATTATTACAATTACAATTAATAATTGTTTATTACAATTACCTCATGTTCACAATGGATCTTTAGCTATAATTAATCATAATTAATACTCATTTGTCTTCACTTCCTAATCAATTCTAATTAAATGTAGTTAATACTAGTTGTTTATAGTTAATCATAATCTTCAAATATGGATTTACTTACCCTGCTTAACAATTGCATTGTATTCATAAATTAAAACTTAAATTAATTTTTATTAATCAAGTTAATAATAATATTTTGATAGTAATTACATCCCAAATACATAATAAATGATTATTAATCAATATTAATTTACCTTAATCAGAATTATACATTTTTATAATGATTACGACGTAATTGTATTAGTTCACAACTTAATAAGTAATAAGTAGAATGTAACTAGTTACAATTTCAAAACATCAAGGCCCAATAATACCATTATGGCATACAATTATACAAGCATACATATAGACGAGTTATGTAAACGTAGATAATTCTTACATACATGGTGTAGGTACAATAATAGTACTAAACCACACATCACACATCACACATAATCACAAAAGTTACTATTTTTCGACGCATACTTAAACATGAATATGCAATGTATAGACACTAACTCAGATTGCCATAATTTATGACACAAACATAATATCCTGAGTGGCAACATAAGAATCAAGCAATTGTTTCAACACACACAGTAAATTATGTTTTCCCTCTAAAGCTTCCACGACATTCCTATCTACCTACTTCCTTCTATCTAATCCACAACTAAATTCCACATCATATCCTTCCTTTGATGGACTACCATGGAGTGTCAACTACATGACCTAACTCTAGTTAGAACCCGTAAGCAGAAGTGTCGACTCCATCGACCAAGCTTCCATAGCAGACATCCACTAGTCATCATCACACACCTTGGGGAGCGTGTCATAGCACAACCTTCCCATGACTCCGTAGAACAACCTTCCCATGACTCCGAGTTTTGGGGATAAACAGTGGGTAATTCCTCCACCCCCCTAATGGAATAAGGGGCTATGTCTACATCGACATAGTGATTGCGTTGTGACTGTCGTACTTAGTTTTTTTCATCGAACCAATCCCGAAACCCTTCACCTCTCCACACATCATGATAATAACATAGTAATCATACATTACCATAATAATTCATTCACATACCATATCTCTTTTGGAAATCATTCTATCAAGGTACTTCCACTTGGTATGGCTCAGCTATCCCTTAGCTCTTTTAAACCCATCGGTTAGTCTCATAACAAAATGTCGTGCAATCGTCAACATGTACATACATAATATGTTAATAATAACAACAACAATATAATCATTTGCACCATGCATCTGGCATCATAATAACTTACTTGAACATAACTTAAATCAATATCCACTTACCATTATTTATTGAATTTGCATGCTAGAGATGTAATCAAAACATGATCATAATTCATAATATCAACATCACACACACACACACACACACACACATATTCTGCAAAATAATAAATCCATATGTCCATAGTGTCATCAACTAACGAAGCTCCACAATAATAATCAAATACATCATGTAATCATAGTTTAGGTAATAACGCAAAAACGGGGCATTACAACCATAGATTCTTCCAAGATATTCCTAAAGGACTACCTCCATCTACAAATCATGAACACCAAGTTGAACTCATTTCCATAAGCAATACTCCTAATAAAAGGCATTATATATATGTTCATCAACAAAAAGGAGATATTGAGAAATTGGTACAAGATATGCTAGATGTAAGTATTATTCAACCAAGCATGTGTTCCTTTTCAGGACCAATAGTGATGATAAGAAGAAAAATAATGCTTGGAGGATGAGCCTTGATTACAAAGATCTAAACAAAATCATCATCAATGATAAATTTCCCATTCCAAATATTGATGAGATATTGGATGAGACTCAATAGTGGTTTATTTCACAAAGTTATATATTAAACTAGGATATTATCAAATTAGATTAAGACAATAATACATTACTAAAACAATTATTAGAACACATGAAGGGAACTACGAGTTCGTGGTCATACCTTTTGGAATAGCTAATGCTTCTTGTACTTTTAGAATCCTTATGAACAATTTTTTTTGACCTCATCTTATAAATTTTGTGCTAGTGTTCATCGATGATAAACTTATTTATATAAAATCATGGGTGTAATACATAAAACATGTGGATCAAGTCCTAAAAATTCTTCAGAACAATCAATTGTATTTGGAAAGTGCCAAATGTTTTTTTGGGAAAAATAAGAGAAGGGGTCAAGGTGGATCATCAATAGATTCAAACCATAACAAAGTGGCCTATTACTAAGAACATCAAGAGTCTTAGAGGATTTTTGGGTCTTATAGGATATTATAGGAAATTTGTTAAGAATTATGCACAAATTGCAATCCCACTCACATATCTTTTGAAGAAAAAATCATTCGTGTGGAATTTAGAGGATACCTTGTCATTCTCACTCTTAAAGGATGCTATGTATTCTACACTAGTATTGGAAGCACTTGATTTTAGTAAAACAATCATAGTTGAATGCGATGCATTTGGAAAAGAAATTGGAGCAATATTGATGCAAGAAGGGAGGCCATTGGATTTTGAAAGTAAATGATTCAAAGTAAAAGACACGGTGAAATATACACATGAAAAGAAACGACATATGTCTTCAGAAAAGCAACAAAAATGGGTAGTGACAATGCAAGGGTTTGATTTTGAAATAATCTAGGAAAAAGGGAAGTAAAATGTGGCAATAAATTCGCTTCATTGAATAGGAGAATCCTTCAACTTATATTCCATGACATCTTCCATTCTTGTGTGGTTGGAAGAAGATTTCCATTAATGGAAATAAGATAATAGTACTAGACATAAAAAAACAATGTCTAAAAGAAGGGAAGAGATCTATGTAACAATGGGAATGGAAGAGCGATATTCTTTGGTATAAGAGTAGAATATTTTTATGCCCTCAATCAAAGTTGAAAGAACAAATATTAAGGGAGTGTCACAACTCTCCAATGGCAGGACATTCAAGTTTCCTTAAAACAGATCAAAGGATAAAGAAATAATTTTTTAGGAAAGATGAAGAAATATATTCAAATATTTGCAAGAGAATGTTAGGTGTGCCAAAGAAATGAAGTAGAGACAATCAAGCCTCTAAGGTTACTGCAATATTTACATATACCTAATCAAATGTGGGAAGAAATATCAATGGACTTAATTATAGGTGTACCAAAATCACAAGGTAAGGATGTAATTTTTTGTTTGTGGAGAGGCTCACAAAATAAGTACATTTTAGTGGAATTCAAAGTACATATATTGCCATCCAAGTGGAAGAAGTGTTAATGAAGGAAATTCATAGACTCATGGATTCCCTAAAGAAATCATTAGTGATAGGGATCTAAAATTCACAGGAAACTTTTGGAAAGAGTTATTGAAAATAATGGTAACAATATTGGCTATGAGTTTAGCATATCATCCACAACACATTGCTCCATTCAGGGTCAAAATTTGATGTTTCATGAGAAATCTAACTTTTAACATCGAATTCAAATCAAACAAGAATACAATTAAAGGAAAACCACATTTTTTTCTCGACAAATGTCACTCAAGTGACATTTGAATAGGATCGTTTCTTAAGCGATGTTAGGAAACACCCAATAAGTGATGCTCAAACTGTATTCCCTTTAGATGTCTAAATTTTGACGTTGAAACTATTGAGTTCATTTTTTCCCTTTTCTTCGACATTGAAAAATTGACCACACTAAATAAACCAATACATTTTTGAGAAGAATTGGGAGAAGGTGAAATTTGGTTATAGTTAAAATTTCCTTTGGTTTGAGAATATCCTTGAAACTATGATTTCCTCTTGAATTAAGAGAATTAAAATTTGGTATTTCTTCATTATGTAACCTAGTATATATTGGTTTTTTCTTTAAGTATGTTTATGTTATTTGAAGTGAAAAAGTCAAATGTTGAATAAGTGATGTTAAATTGACATAAACATCATAACATCGATTGCTTTTTTAACATATAAAAAACATTGACTTAATGTTGATACTATGGTTTGTACGTTGAACCATTGTTGCGAGTTCAACATTTCAGATTAAAAAAACTGCTTAAACCTTGGATACATTAGAGGTTATATAGTGTATAATTTTTAGGGTTTACAAATAATAGGGGTTATAACGCAATTTAGGCTTGCAACTATAAGGGATATGGATTAGGCATGCAACGTTATATAGTTTAGGGAAAATATGTGATGAGTTATATAGGTCAAGGATTTTATGGGTTAGGTGATAGGAATCATAGTGGTTTGGTGTTAAGGTTTAGGAGTAAAAAGAGTTGTAGGGGTTTTCTTGATTGTTGTTAAGTTTTAATAATATAGGATATAAATATTAAGGGTTAGAGTGGCAGTGGGGTTTAAATAGTGTGTTCTATAACCAATAAACCCTTAAACCCAAATCCCTAATCCCTTAATCCATTAACCACTAAATCCCTTAACCCCATAACCACTAATCCACTAACCCATAACACCTAAAGACCCTATCCTATAAACCCATAAACCCATTAACCCTTAACTTAGGGTATATATGAATGAGTCATTATAGGGTTTACATTAGTGGCGTGTTAGTGATGGAAAGGGTTAACAATTATACATTATGGGTTTTATTATTAAGTAATATATATACAAAATATAATTAGTTATATTGGTTATGAGATAAGTGTTAGAGGTTACAAAGTATAATTGGTAGGGTGTAAATATATTAGGAATTATAGATTAGAAATGATAGGTTTTGGGACTTATAAAGGTTATATTGTTTAGTGACTACGACTTATAATAGTTAAGAGTTAATGCTAATAGGATTTAGAGACAAGGGGTTATATGTTTCCATATCATAGAGGATATGGGTTAGTAGTCAAATATGGTTATATGGCATATATATGCAAGAGTTTATGGTATTAAGAGTTAGGTTGTATAAGGGTAAATGGTTTAATATATTAGGTATTTAGGGTTATATGGGGTTAGGGTTCACGAGATATATATTTAAAAGTTGTATTTCTTAATGTTTATAAATATTAGTTATTATTTAAGTGGCTATAGGGTATAGAGGTTGAAAGATAGACGTGATAAGGGTTGCTAATGTTATATTAAATGTAGAATATAGTAGTTATGGGTATAGGGTAGAGGTTATAGGGATGATGTATTATGAAGTTTATGATTGTTAGGAGTAATATGTTCTTAAGGATTAGGGATCATAAGAATGGAGGATGGTGGATATTATAGATATTAAAAGATATAAATATTATAGAGGACCAAATGCAGTTAGAGTTACATAGATTATTTATATTAAGGATTTTATGGTTTCTTGGTAAGGCATCATATGGGTTAAGGGATATAGGGATTAGGTGTTGAATAGTGTAACTTCAAAGGATATTCTAAATGTATTTTACTGATGTAACAGTTATCACACATATAGTAGCTGGGATACTATATTCTATTTTTTCAGATTCTAGTACACTTTCCGGCCACTTCCCTTACATATGAAATGTTGAGATGAGTATCTATGATGGATCATTATTTGATGATGGACTATAGTACTTTCCAATGCCATGACTGAGTCTCAGGACATTCATATTTGAGGACTGATGTAGCCATTTAGCCATTCACAGAGTAGTCAATATTTCCCAGCGTTGTGGCAGAAGTTTCCGATTAGACAGATGTTGTTTCATATTGGTTATTTACATGTATATGAATCAACAGATATTATCTTGTGTTATGGTTATTATTGCTTTTATACTCATTCTTGTGACATGCCTTAGCATTTAGTGTCATTCTTTGGCGGTCATATAAATATGTGGAATTGGATGTATTGATATTATGTATGTATGTCCCTATCTAGACCTGGAAGTTCTTGACCCATACTCATTGGTCTTACCCTCCTTAGGGAGAACAGAGGTGATCATTCCCACCATACTTTGACTTGCTAGTGTTGGTTTCATTGTTCACTATCTCCACCCATCCATTACCTTCTAGTTATGTTTTTAGGCCGACATACTACTTGACTTGTGGCATGGAGGAAATTTCCCCACTAGAGCCTTTGTGTTGGACAAGCTTCACTGTTTATTTTTGTCCTGACTCTCAGTTGTCTAGGTTGTGTTGGCTAAACCTTAAACAAATAGCGCTGCCATCAATACAATGCATTTGGAAATGAAATGAATATCTATTAAAAAATATCATTCATGAAAGGTAGTGTTTTTGAACATACATGAATGCGAGGAAATCCTAATGGAATTGGCTATGAAGTATATTGAAATGAATATCTTGTGAAAAACCATTCATGAAAATTAGTGTTTTTAAACATACATAAATGCATGAAGTCTCAATAATAAAATGCATGTAATTAATGCATGGACCAAGGCTATGGAAATTCGAAGGCCCAAAAGAAATGGTTCTTAAAAATTTATATCTAAATATTGCTAGCCTCACTTGTATTTAATTTGGAATGTGATCATTTGTCAAGGCGAATAAGCACCTCTGAACGTAACTTATCCATTTGTGAGACACTTCCATCCCTTGTGTTGTTGCTTCTCCAACATATGCTAGAGTGAATATCCCCTTTCCATATCCAAAGTGCCACAATGTCAAGTTGGTAGTCACCCTTTATCCTAACCATTTGATTTCTAGCCCTCACCCTTCACTAGCAAATTGATTACAACTATGAAGTGAGTATGGTCTTGAAAGTCTGGTTTGAGTTATAATTAATTAAAGAAACTCTAGATTTGGTTGACAGATCGCTAGTGAAATGATTGCTACTTGTTATAATTGTTATTTGAATGATTCGTAGAGCATGTATTAACCTTTAAACACTTGTAGCATATTGATGTTAGCCTGGGTTATATTATTGATTTGATTAGTTACATATTATTATTTTATTTGTTTGGGCATATTGGATATTCTACCTGATCATGTAAATATTTGTAGGGTGTATGAGTATGCACCTTAGATGGATTTGGGTTCCTTGAGTTGAATGAGACAATTTATTTTTAGTTCCGGGCAGTTACAGTGATGATTTGTCTCAGTATACCATTATGGTACAGTTTTTCCATGCTTAGTGGCCTGCCAGAGCAGCGAGGTGATTTGATTGATTCACCTATGGCGCTGTATGAGGAGGGGGTGGTCCAACCATTTGTTTTTACCATTTTATGCCCCTCCCAGAGAGCTTGGTGGGATCAGTTTGACAACGCTGGCACTCTAGGAGGAAGTTTGGGCCATATCACATTTCCCGAGGCAGATTAAAAATAATAAAAATGGCTACTGAAGAATTAGATTTGGGCTACTGAGGCAAGGAAATGGTGTGGGATGAGTTTTGATGACGAGGGTGATGTATTCCACTCCTCTAGTAGTTTCAGCACTTGGATGGACCCACATCCACCTCTCTGGCATATTTTATTATTTTCTGGAGCTTTTGGAGGCTCATGATTTCCTCAGAGAGGCACTATTTTGCATTTAAAAATTATATTTATTTTTATTATGCCATGGGGACACACAAGGGGTGTTATTTAATACCCCCTCGACCCACCATGAGATTTATTCCTTTTTATTGAGTGGGATCCCCTCTCCTAGTGTGATTTAGTCCATTAATATATTATATTATTGTATTGATCCATGTACTTTATGTTGAGCTCCTCTCAACCGTTGATTATAATATTTTGATATTTTAATGTTAGCCATCCATTTGAAAGGTGGTTAGGAGTTTGTTATCTCTCATTCCTATTTAAAGGATAGAGTTTCTCATTGTAAAGGGGGGAGAGATCTAGAGATTTTTGGCTCTGGGCTATTGGAATAAAAATAATTTCTTGGGCATCTTGGATCTTGGAATTGGAATGCTTGTGGTGATTGCAAATGTTTCTTCCTCTGCATTGACAGACATTGGTGGCCATCTTGATTTTACCTTCAACTAACATTGTTTTGTAGGCAAAGAATACGTTTTGGAGGGGTGCAGATTGGTGGGGAGGCCTACCCTTCAAGCTTCAAGAGGACATTTTGGGTGACAGGGAGTTGTTTTGTCTTTTGTACCAAAAATTCATGTTTCTCATCTATTTTTATGCATCTCTTTCCATTATTGATTGATTGATTGATATTTGTGTCCTTGATTGATGGGAATAGGAAAATCGATTTGATTGAAGGAGGCAAAACGTTGGCAAGAAGGGCTCATCAAATTTTGGAATTTGATCTTTGTGGGAAGTAATCCTCGTCACAATCCTCTACCATTTTCATCTTCCAAGTATGTTCCATGAGGTATGAAATTCTTCTATCCTATCCATCTATTCTCTTAGATCTCAAAACCCTCATTTTTCACATTTTTTTTAGATCTACTTGGATATAGCTTGTCTTTGGGAATAATAAAAGGAACCCGCCTCTATCGCATCCATGGTAATTTGGATCTATAGTTTGGTGGCAATCAGGTTTCAGTTGACACATTTTCCAAGGCACTTAGCCTTCCTTGGGTGAGGTCGCACTCCTTGGTTGGTTGAGTTTTGCTAGTTCTCTCACTTTGGTAGGTGAGATCCCTCTTGATTTGTAGTCCTCTCATTTTATAACCTATGCCTAGAGATTCACTCCTTTGATTTCTCCCTTGTGGGCCCCATTCCTCATTTTGAGGGTTGTGCCCCACTTGGGTCATTGGGTGATGCATTTTCAAACTTAGATTTATAGATATCTAACCTACCTTGGGGCATGCCACTTAAAACCCACATTGATAATTTCCTTAACTACCTAGATATACAATTTGGCATAATTTGGACTCCATTTTCCCCTCCATCTAAAGGAACTAGTCTCCTTGGGTCAATTCACACTCCTTGGGGATTGTGTCATAAGATAATATTCCATATGTGGGTGTATCTAATTTACCTTGGATCCATAGATACACATCATCAAACACCCCTTAGCACCATATCACCCCTAATTTGACCTTGTGGGACCCATTTGAATCATTTCCCTATTTTAAGGAAGTGGGCCCTACTTGTGTATTCCATGGTGTTAGATCTATCTATTTGGTCCTCCTAGGTGTCCTAACTCATTCATTGGTTCAAACATTCTTAATATCTTAAGCCTCTTCAACCACACTTAAACTATTGGGCTCACCTAAGCTTGCATTGGTTTCCGTAACTCGATTTACACACTCCCCTATGAACCTTTGCCTTGGCTAATCTTCTTTGATTGGTTATAGGGTCTCCCCCTTGGTTGTGATTCTTCATAATCTAAAGTGAAGAGTGCCTCGGTTTACGTGACTCCCAGCTTGCATTGGGAACTGTTTCACTTATTGGTTCACCTCTTTAGTTGTCCATCTCCTCTACCATCCTAGATGGGATACCTTTAGGGATAACTACAAGTTGTGTGATAACAATAACCCAAGGGGGATGTTATTATTCCTTCGTCAGGGTGTCACTATTGTAATTGGTCATCATAGATTCATGAGGTAAATCCTCCATTGTAATTCGAGTCATTAGTACCCTAATGAATAATATAAAATACTGTTTTGAGTCTTCCTAGGTGAATTTGTCCCAGGTAGTTTAGTGGGGTCGACATTAGAGGAATTTTGGGGTCTAAAATGGGCCTCCTAAGGAAAATAATAAAATAATGGTTAAAATAATAAAATAATATTAATTAATTTTGGAGGAAGAAAGAAAAAAACTACTTTTTGTGTTCGTATATTCGACATATCTCCCTGTGTTTTTACTCAAATTTCGATTGGGAGAGCTCGTTGGATGCGGAATTTGATTCTGCATCCAACGAGTACCCACACTGCATACTTTTGACGGACCCTGCTACCCCAAAAACAAGAAATACCTGAAAAACCGTGATGATGTGATGATGATGTCATCATCACATTTTTTCAGGTATTTCTTATTTTTGGGGTAGCGGGGTCCTTCAAAAGTATGCAGTGTGGGTACTCGTTGGATGCAGAATCAAATTTCGCATCCAACGAGCTCTCCCGATCGAAATTTGAGTAAAAACACAATGAGATATGTCGAAAATACGAACAAAAAAAGTAGTTTTTTTAATGACAAATATGCCAATTCAACCATTATGGTTGACTTATTTTATTGAAATTCTATTGGTTCTTGAATTCCAACTCACAAAAACTTATTTTGGCACATTTTCTTATAAGGCCCATTTTAGACCCCAAATTTCCTCTAATGATTGTTTAGGGTAAAAGTCAGTTGGCTCAAAGTGTATAAATATAAGTGGTGTGCTTCTTATTTGGACACAGACACACTCACTTGTGTAGCGCATATGAGAGAGAAAGAGATAGAAAAAAAGGAGGAGAATACTTGTTTTGGGGTTATATATTATACATCTTATACATAGGAAGTTTGTTGGGTTTTCTTCCCCTTGAGGGTTTTCCAGGATAAATATTGTTTCTATCTTGTGATTGTGTTTCTATCAGTGATTATGCATATGCTAATGCTATGAATTTTAAATGAACACTAATGATATCTAGTCTAGCATGTTAAATCTTAACATGGTATCAGAGCTATCTTGAATATGATATATTTCACAAGGTGAAACTCCCTCTCCTCCCTCTCTAGAAGAAATTAGGGTTTTTGAACAAATTGGAGTTTGGAAGATTTGCTTGCATAAAAATATGTGCCTCCCTAGAGCGTATGTATTGAGCCCAGGATCAAATTTTTTGGGTGGTTGAATCTTTGGGAAATCCAAACCCTAGTTTGGCCCTTAACTAGAAAATTTTAGAAAATGAGAACCATAAATTCTTCAAAGCTGCAACCTCGCAAGTAGGATTTGAAGGGTGAATATTTGGGATCTCCAGATATGAGTTGGATCAACCAAATTGTCTCATTCAAGCACATCTCCTAGCAAGATCAGCTTTTAATTTTGTGAAATTTTAATTTTTAGTGACCTACTGGACATGATGGCCCCAAGCACTAAGCTTGAGAATAAACTGGAAGGAATAGAAAACTTCCTAGCATGGAAGTATAGGATTGGTATCATTCTTAGGAAGAATGGCCTTGAGAAGCACATCAAGGATGAAATTGCAGAACCAACAGAAGTTGAAGCTGAAGAGAAGCATGAACAAGACCTAGTCAAGGCAATGAGGATAGTTGCTGATACTATTAAAGATAACTTGATCCCTCAAGTGTCATTTAAGAAGACACCGAAGCAAATGAATAATGCACTTTCCTGAATGTATGAGGGAAGGGACATCAACAGAAAGAAAACTGCGAACTCAAATGAAGGGCACTAAGATAAGAAAAGGAGAATCAATTCAAGAATACTTCACAAGGGTTTCCCAGTTCATAGAAAAACTAAGTGCTATTGGAGACACCCTTGATGAGGATGAACTAGTTATGACTGCTCTCAATGGTCTCACTAGACCTTGGGACTCATTCATACAGGCTCTATGTGCCATAAAAGAAAGTTTGAAGTTTGACATAGTATGGGAAGATTGTATTCAAGAAGAAGTTAGAGTAGCCAACAGAGAATCTCTACTCAGAGAAGATGATCAGGCTCTAGCCATCCATACTAAAGAAAGGAAATAATCAAACTTTAAGAAGGGTAATCACGATTCATAAACCTTCTAAGAAGAAGTTTCATAAGAAGAAGAAGTTTCATAAGAAGAAGAAGGATTACTCAAAGTATCAATGCTACAACTTTCATAAGATATGATGCCTAGCCAGAGAGTGTCGATCACCAAAGAAGAAGAAAAACAACAAGAGACATCATGCTCATCTAGATGAAGATGACGATGATGAAGAAAGACCTCGAAAGAGACTAACAAAAGAAGAAGATGTAGATGAATTGTACTATTCTATGAACTCTTTGGGTATGTAACACATGTAGAAGACACATGGATTATTAACAATGGTTCCTCAAAGCACATGACAAGGAAGAAGCAAACTCTGTCAAGAATTGAAGAAAATAACTCTCCCCAGAAGGTATCATTTGGAGATGACTATCAATTTCCCATCAAAGATATTGATGAATCAAGCTACAAGCTTGACTCTGGGACTTCCATGAAGATGACGGAAGTAGTTTATGTACCAGGTTTGAAAAATAATATACTTTCCATCTCATCTCTAGATAAGAAAGGATATAAAGTTATTTTTATAGATGGACAAGTAATTATGTGGTCCAAAGGAAAGACACTCGAATATGCTGTGGTCATTGGTGAAGAAGAAGGAGGACTATATAAACTCAAAGGACATCCAGAGATGACTCTTGTCCATGAGACCACCATCCCAAGTGAACTATGGCATAGGAGGCTTGCTCACATCAAATACAAAGCACTTCCCTATGTGATCAAGGTGGTAACATGGTTACTAGATCTGAAGATTGATAATGAGGGAGCTTGCAAAGGGTGTGCAAGAGTAAAGAACATCAAGAATCCCTTTCCGAAAAGTGAAGCAAAGACTAAAGGTACATTAGAACTAATTCATTCTGATGTATTTGGTCTTATGCCCTCCATATCGTTAAGCGGATATGAATATTATGTCACATTTATTGATGACTATTCAAGAAATACTTATATATACTTCTTGAAGAATAAGAGTGAAGTGTTCGAGAATATAAAGGAATTCAAAGCCTTTATAGAGAACCATTCATAAAAGAGAATCAATACACTTAGATCAGATAATGGTGGAGAATACACTTCAAAGGAATTTGAAGCATTTTGTAAGGAGGCAGGAATCAAGAGGGAACTAACCACTCCCTATAATCCCCAACAGAATGGTGTTGCAAAATGAAAGAATAGAAGTATTATGGAAGCAGTGAAAACTACGATTCATGACAAAGACCTCCCCATGCCCTTATGGGATGAAGCAACAAGAACAACCATATATGTGGATAACATATTATATCACAATGCTCTTGGATTCAAGACTCCTAAAGAGATGTATACAAGAAAGAAACCTGAAGTGAGGCATCTCAAGATACTTGGCTGTCCATCATATGTGCATATTCTGAAAGAGAAGAGAACTAAGTTGGATCCTTTTGGAAAGAAGGGTATATTTGTTGGATACTGTGAAGTCTCCAAATCCTTCAGGATATACATTTCAGGATTCCATCATATCAACATTAGTAGGGATGTGGCATTTGATGAAGAGATAGATATTAAGAAATCTAGAAGGTATCGGCTTGAAGAAGTACATGAAGAGGACTTACCTCCCAAAATGGTAGAAGTTGACTCTCCTGAAATAGTAGCATCTGAAGATCATGATATGCTAGAACCTTAGGAACCCCCTACTATGGATATCTCTCAAAAGATAAAAATTGCTTGGGTAAGAGAAATCATACAAGAAGCAGTGAGATATGGAGCTCCACAAGAACCATCAAAAGATCAAAGCCATATTTTAGTTATGTAGCTTTGATGTGCGAGCTTGTAGATCAAGAACCTGCCAACTATGAGGAAGCTGAACATAAGAAAGAATGGGTTGAAGCAATGACGAAAGAATACCATTCAACAATGAAGAATGATGTTTGGGATATAGTACCAAAACTGGAAAACAAAAGTGTGGTATCTTCGAAATGGATCTACAAGATAAAACATGTTGCCGATGGAATTATTAAAAAGTACAAGGCAAGATTTGTGGCTAGAGGATTCTCTCAAAAAGAGGGGATTGATTATGAAGAGACATTTTCTCCAGTAGCAAGGTACACTTCCATCAAAACCATCTCCAGCAGCAAGGTAATTCTCTCCATAGTGTCCTTTTCTATATTTTTCATCTCCTCATCATACCCATCATTCATTCCCTCCCTTTGAATTTCTTCAAGCTACTGTATCGAGAAATTTTATCCTCGAAGATGCTGTCAAATTCTTCCTTATTCCATGTGTGTATATTGTCCTTCATGGCTTTAAATTTATGTTGGAATTGATACTCTTGTTCCCCTTGGGGTACCAATTCCTCCCACCATTGGTGGACTAACGATTTGAAATATTTATGTTCCAACCAAAGATGTTCAAATAAAAAAGGTCGTTTAGTAGGTGGGCATGTCCCTTCCTAAATAAGGCTGGTGGGCCAATGGTCAAAGCCAATAGCCAAAAGGACCCGGGTCGTCCTAGTCCCCCCCCATTCAATAGTCCATCTGATACAAAAAATCTATCCAACATTTAAACAATATGGTGTTCACCTCACCTTTTAATATTCCAGGTGAACCATCTATTCCCTGTTTCCACATCCACCATATTTCTTCCCTCTATGCAATCTCTAAAAGATTCATTAGTTTGGCCTAGGGTCTTCCTTCCACCTTTATTTTATGCGAGATATTTAATCAGGTTAAAATCCTCCCTATTACCCATTGATTTTCCCCAATATCGTTAGCCATCCAAAAAAACATATCTAGAAAACTAGCCTTGAGAGAGTAGATACTCGGTTCATATATGTTTGTTATGCTCCCAATAACCCTTGTGACACATATCTGGAAATATGTAGTTGAAGAAAACCTCATGGCCCATAAGTTTTTTAAATTACCTCCTTTGGATTCCATAACATTGCAATCCCTTGGGTTGCACTTTTAGCATCTATCGCCATAACCTGTATCCCCCTCCAAAATTTGTTGCTTATGTCCTTCATACTTTCTGATCCACACTTTATTTCTTGTAGAAAAACTATTACTGGTTTCTCCATTCTCAAATTATTTCTTGTAGTCTTATTTTTTAGTGGGTGACACACCTGACGCATATTCCAAGTTATAGTATTCATTGAGAAATCTTGATGAGTTTAGAGAAGGCCACTGTGATCGTTAGATATTTGTCTGATTCCACCAATATGGTTCCTACTTTTGCTATCCTTTGCCTATTTGTCTTCTGTCCCCTCCTTCCCCCCTCTTATGGTAGCTCTTTTTTATTTCCTTTATGGGAATCCTTAGTTATCCCAAGGGTAGGGGAGGCCTTAGTTTTCAGGATGACAACTTGCAAAAGCTCAATATGCTTGCTTGGGTTGATGACCTTCCCCTTCTTATTACATGTTTTTTGGATCACATCCATATCCAGTTTCCATAGAACCATATCTATAGCTTCTTCCTACTGATCCTCTTCCATTAATTCTATATTATCTTTCTACTCCCCTGCTAGGATTGTTTCAAGGTTTGTTCTTTCCTTTGATTCCTCATCTCTCTCCATCATAGTTTCCTCCATCTATTCTCCAAACTGATTCAAGGTTTCAAATATGTTAGGGTTTGGTCCTTTTTTCCTGGCTGCTTGTATATCTGGGGGCTTATTTGGATTTTTCCTGCCTTGTATTTTCCTATTAGTGACTTGGGTGAACCCATCCTCATCATTGTTATCTGTCTTCTCCACTTGTGGTTCTTTTTGCTGGATACAATTCTGAGGGAACTCCCATCTCAAATTCCCATATTCATGGCATTGTTTGCATTGAAATGGAAAATTTTCACAATCAATAGGCTACGTCCAATCCTCATAATCTTATGTCAGGTTTATTGCCTCAGGAAGCTCCCTTGATAGATCCACGTAGACATAGATCCTCACGAAATATGTGTACCTGCATTGCTTTGTCTTCTCAAAGGATTTCACAAATTTCCCCAGAGCATTCCCAATATCTTGAAGAATTTATGTTTCCCGGTATTCACACGGGAGATAATATAAATGGATACAAACTGAAGCTTTGCTCATATCCTCCTTTTCTGGATTGAATCTTTCTTTCCATGGCCTCAAATATAGACCCACATAGGAAAAGAAATAGGGTCCTCTGTCCATGATGCGATCTTGATCTTCCTGGTTGAAAAAATATGGTAAAAAATCCCTTCGAACCTAAATGGAGATCATAATGACCTATGGGGTTCCATGTCACCTTTATACACCTGAGCAGATCTCTCTCCTTCGACCAGATCCAAATAAATTTTCCAATCAAATCCTTTTATTTCCATTGCTCCACTTGCTCGTGCAACTTCTCTGATTGGATATGAAGAGAAGGGGTTTCTTTCACATGAGTCAAGCTTCCTCCCTTCCTGAAATCTGCTCAACTTTTTTCCAGATCTCCCCTTTCGGCCCCATCACCACATCTCATCTCTCCATCTGGAGGGTTCTTTGCTGAGCTGCTTCCATTGTCATTTGTTCGCAAATGTGGGGAGGGGGGGATCCCCCTCATAGTGTTCCCATATTCGAAAACCAAAAACCCTAACCCATGTACCTCAAACCCTCACGTCCCCGGATCCTCCACTTTACTATATATAAAAAAAATAAATTATTTTAACAATTTTTAATAATAATTTAATTACTTTATTTTGAATTAAAAATATTTAAAAAAATTAAAAAAATGTTTATTTTAAATTAATTACTTTATTAATAAAAAAGATAGAATCCACTCAAATTAAAATGAGTTAAAAAATCCATAAAAACACCATCATGTTTTTCATCCATTCTAATTTAAAAAGACAAAGAGTTAAGAACTGTATAAACACACCATCATGTTTTCCATCCATTCTAATTTAAAAAGACAATGAGTTAATAACTCCATAAACACACCATTATGTTTTTCATCTATTCTAATTTAAAAAAGATAACTTAACTTTAGAAAGACAATGACTTAAGAACTCCATAAACACACCAATCATGTTTTTCATCTATTCTAATTTAGAAAGACAACTTAACTTTGGAATGAAAATTAGTATACACTTCATCCCAACAAATATAATATTTATTTACAATGTTTTTGTTATTAATCATTCTTCAATTTCTTGAAAATTAGTATACACTTCATCCCAACAAATATAATATTTATTTACAATGTTTTTGTTATTAATCATTCTTCAATTTCTTATTACATTTTGTTAGAGATAATGTAGAAATGGTTATTGTATTAATGGATATTTTCTATCGATAGGATGAGTGGTTTGTTAGTTCATTCTTTATAGGATCTAATCCATTATTCTTGGATCTAGGTTTGGTTTTGGGTTTCCTATATATGTAAACATTCTATAGTAATATATTTGAGTTGAGTGTAATCCTCCTCCTGTCTGTGTAGGAGCCTTTGTGCTCTGCACTTCCTCCTCTCTATTTTTTCTAATTTGGTATAAGAGCCGAGGATCTAGCTGCTGCTGTGAGAGCCCTTTGTGGCCCGCTATTGAGAAGCCCTTAGAGGCATGCTGTGAGATCTTGGTGGCATGAGAATAGAAAGAGATTGTGTGTCAACTGTTGTGTTGGCTGGAGGATTGTGTTGAAGGTGTTAGTTTTTCAACATTAAGCTAGCATTATTAGGATCTTTAACAGAGAGAATAAAAAGCACAACAATCAAACACAAGAGACAATGAACACGGTGTTTTACCTCAGGGAAACCATAAATGGAGAAAACCCCACAACTTCCTCAGAGATAGAATCAGCACAAAAGACAAAACCCCAGAACAGTAAGATGCACTCCCGACAGCAGTAACCTTCTTCTTCTCTAGCCCCAGTGTCTTCTCCTTCCTCAACTATGCGCTACACTTGAGTGTGTAAGTGATGTGTGCTAAATAGAGAGTCCAACTCTCTATTTATACCAATCCCAACATGACTAAAACCCTACTAGGGCCGACCTCTACTAGGAGAGTCTAATAAGCCTAGTGCCCCGAAACTGCGGGGACTTTAACCCTTAGACAATAGGAGGGTTACCCACGATGACTTGACATGAATTGTTTACATTATTGATCCTCCCAATCGGAACATTGGGGCATGACAACATGACTCAATTAAATTATAGATACATCCCAGAATAAACATTGGGTTACAATACATAAGATACATAGATGAATACATTCCAAAGTTACAATTACATCAACAATCCCTCTTAACTAGGAAGGTATTCTCTTGACACAATTTTCACCATTGGTCTTCTTCTCTGGATCTTCTTGTCATTTGCATCTTCAAGTCATATTCATATTCAAGTCATATTCATATGGATCTGGATCATCACTCGATCTGGATCATCTTCACTAGATCATACTCGATCTGGAACATCATTGGATCATCATCACTGGATCTAGATCATCACTCGATATGGATCATCATCACTGGATCATACTTGATCTGGAACATCACTGTTGGATCTGGATCATCACTTGATCTGGATCTCTCAGAGTCATCATAGCTGGATCTGGATCATAGCTTGATCTGGATCATCACTGCTGGTCATCATCATATGTGCTATCTCATGATTCTTCTTGTCACAGGAATTTCTACAGAGCCAACCCCTTTTCATGCTGGTTGTAGGCCTAGCTTCCATGTAGGTCTTCTTCATCACTTATATCTGACTGACCTACTCGTTAGAAAGGCACAACACTCACATCCATCCAGGCGCCAACACATCCTGCTCACAATGATGGAAGGGTTCCACACTTCCATCCAGGCTGGAACACATCCTGCTCACAATGATGGAAGAGCTCTGTACTTACATCCATCCAGGTGGGAACACATCCTGCTCACAATGATGGAAGGGCTCTACACTTACATCCATCTAGGTGGGAACACATCCTGCTCACAATGATGAAAGGGCTCTGCACTTACATCCATCTAGGCGGGAACACATCTTGCTCATAATGATGGAAGGGCTCTGCACTTACATCTGACCTGGTAGGAACCAAATCCTACACCCTCATTAGAAATGCATGCACTCACTTCTGACCTGGTAGGAACCAAATCCTACACCCTTTCCAGAATGTCCCCCAGTCCCAGACTGAGCTACCTAGTAACGTACCAGGTGCCTCCACTCTCCCAGAGAGTGGAAGTTGCCCTTACATATGTCCTACTCGACAGAATGGCCAACACTCACATCTGAAATGGGAGGAACCTAATCCTTTAGCCATGACAGAATGGTTCAGCCCTTGTATCTAACCTACTCGTCAGAATGGCTCTCTCAGTGCTGGATTGAGTGTTCCTGGTAACTGACCAGGTAACTCCATTCCTAGAATGGAAATTGGCACTCATATCTGACATGGAAGGAACCAAATCCTCTCACCATGACAGAATGGATCAGCCCTTATATCTGGCCTATTTGTCAAAATGGCTATGGATCTCAGCACTCATATCTGACATGGAAGGAACCAAATCCTCTCACCATGACAGAATGTCTCAGCCCTTATATCTGACCTACTCGTCAGAATGGCTATGGGACTCATCACTTTCCCTTGGAGGAAACCTCAATCTGGAGAACACCAAGCTTCTCCTTGAAGTACTCGAACTTCACTCTGGCCAATGGCTTCGTCAACACATCAGCTATCTGTTCCTCCGTCACAACATACTGGAGCTTCACTGCTCCCCTCTGCACTATATCCATGATATAGTGATACTTGATCTCAATATGCTTCGACTTGTTATGGAACACTGGATTTTTTGACAACTTCACGTAACTCTGGTTGTCACAATGTATACAAGTAGCATCCATCTGGAGATCAAATAAACCAGACAGTAGCTTTTGCAGCCATACTGCCTCACAACTAGCTGAACAAGCTGAGAGATACTCTGCTTCAGCTATACTCAGTGCCACACAGGATTGCTTCCTGCTGAACCAAGAGATCACACCTGATCCCATACTGAAGCAACACCTTGAAGTGCTCTTCCTATCGATGGCACTGCCTACCCAATCTGAATCAACATAACCCTCCAGGTTAATCTTCTGATTCGCATCGTACTTGAGCCCATAATCAACTGTACCCCTCAGGTACCTCAGAATATGCTTTGCACCAATCAAGTGAACATTTCTCGAATCTGTTAAGAACTGGCTCAAGGTGTTCACAACAAAGCAAATGTCTGGTCTTGTGTTCGTCAGGTACATCAATGACCCAATCATATGACGATACATCGTAGCATCAACTGACTCTGATGAAGCATCGCTCAATAGCTTCAGGTTCGATGCCATAGGTGTGGCCATAGTCTTGTAGTCCATCATCCCAAACCTCTTCATGATCTCTATTGCATACTTCTCTTGTCCAAGGAAGATTCCATCCGCACTCTGCCACACTTCCATACCTAGAAAATAATGCATCATACCCAAGTCCTTCATTTCAAACTCAGCAGCAAGATTTCTCTTCGTATCAGCAATCAACCCATCCATACCTGTCACAAACAGATCATCTACATATAGTAGAAGTATCACTGGGTTGTCATCTTCAACCTTGTAGTAAAGGTTGGAATCTGCTTTACTCTTGGTAAAGCCCAAACTGGATAGAAAGCTATCGATTCTTCCTTACCATGTCTTGGGTGCCTATTTCAAACTGTACAGGGCTTTCTTTAATCTGCATACATGAGACTCCTTGTCACGTGTCTCAAAACCGAGTGGCTATTCTACATACACTTCCTCTTCCACTACACCATTCAAGAAAGAAGTCTTGACATCCATCTGGCGTATCTTCCATTTCATCACTACAGCCAGAGCAAGTACTGATCTGATGGAAGTGTATTTGGCTACAGGTGCAAAGGTTTCTTCATAATCTATTCGTTCTTTCTGAGAGAAACCCTGAGCCACAAATCTTGCCTTATATTTTTCAATGCTACCATCTGCAGAATGTTTGATCTTGTAGATCCATTTGGAAGTTACAATTGACTTCCCATCTGGTCTTGGGACAACATCCCAAACATCATTCTTCATGATCGATTGGTATTCTTCGATCATAGCATCCTTCCATTCTTTCCATTCTGCCGCTTCTTCATAACTGGAAGGTTCTTTATCAATGAAATCACATAGTAATGCTACATACCCGTAGCAGGATCTGGTCCTCTTTCTTTCTCTGTGATTCTCTTCTAGAGCCCCATATCTTTCCGCACCTTGGATAAGTTCTTGTACCCAAGGAGGTTTCCTCTTATGAGCATTCTTCTCCAGAGGTGGATCTATAGGCCTTTGTGGTTCTTCAAATTCTCGATCCTCTTCTTGAGTTTCTTCGTTCATGGTTGTATCATGAATTTTGGGTGCTTCTGCTTCTTCAGGTTCTTCAGCAGGTCTCTTTCTGGATTTGTTGTAAGCTGTGTCTTCATCAAATATTACATCCCTGCTGATGTCAATCTTCTTGTATCCTGGGAAATATATTCTGTAAGCCTTCGAGCCTTCAAAGTATCCCACAAATATACCCTTCTTTCCTGAAGGATCTAATTTTGTTCTCTTCTCTTTTGGAATGTGTATGTACACTAGACAACCGAATATTCTGAGATGGCTGACTTCTAGTTTCTTGCCGGAGTATACTTCTTCAGGAGTCTTGTTCTCGAGCACTCTATGTGGAGTATGGTTCTGTACATACACCACTGGTCTGGCAGCTTCTGCCCAAAGATGCATAGGAAGGCCTTGATCATGAAGCATTGCTCTTGCAGCTTCTATGATACTTCTATTATTTCTCTCTACAATTCTATTCTGTTGTGGATTATAAGGACTGGACAACTCCCTCTTAATCCCTGATTCTTTTCATAGCTCTTTGAATTCATTTGAAGTGAATTCTCCACCATTATCTGATCGAAGGGTCTTGATCTTCTTTTCAGTATGGTTCTCGATCAAGGATTTGAATTCCTTGAATTTGTTGAATACTTCATCTTTGTTCTTCATGAAGTAAACCCATGTCTTCCTAGAAAAGTCATCAATAAAAGAAACATAATATGCATACTCATTTAGTGAGTTTGATGACATAGGACCGCATACATTGGAGTGGATGATTTCCAAGATTCCTTTTTCTTTTCTTTCACTGCTTGGAAATGTCTTCTTTGTATTCTTTCCTTTCATACATCCTTTGCAGACCCCATCATGTTTTGGTTGGATTTCTGGAAGGCCTTCAACAACTTTTCTTGCAATAGGTAGTGCTCTGTAATGCACATGTGCAAGCCTTCTATGCCAAAGTTCACTTGGCTCCACTATGTCATGGACCAAGGCTTGTTCTAGATGGCCATTTAATTTGTACAATCCTCCTTCTTGTTCTCCAATCACTACTGCATCATCGATAGTCTTTCCTTTTGGCCACATGATGACTTGACCATCTATGAATGCAACCCACATTCCTTTTGCATCTAATGCCAATATGGAGAGGAGGTTCTTCTTGAGTCTTGGTACAAACAATACTTCTTTCAATGTTAGAGACTTTTCAGAGTCTAGCTTATAGGAAGATTCCCCACTACCTTTTATTGGATATTGGTAGTCATCTCCTACCTTCACCTTGTGAGGTGATTCATGTTCTGGCAGTCTTACAAAGGATTCCTTGAATCCAGTCATATGTTTAGAAGCCCCACTGTCTATAAGCCAATCATCACTTCCATGAGTAATGTTACCTATGAGAGCGGAGATCAAAACATATTCATCCTCGCTTGAAGAATCTTCACTTTCATATCTGGTTCTTTTCTTGGATGGTTCATCATCCTCTGCAGCATGAGCATGATATCTTCTTTTGTTGCTCCTCTTTGTTAGATTTTGTTTCTTAGGACAATTCCTTGCATAGTGTCCTGCTTCATCACATGTATAACATATGATCCTAGATAAATCTTTTCTAGTGTTATCTTTGTGAGAGTGCTTACCTCTGAAGTGATGAGATCTTCTTTTGGTTGTCTTGGAGTGTGACTTGGAGTGTACTATGAGAGCTTGATCTTCATTTCCCATATTTTCTTCTCGAGCTGCTATCCGAGCTTCTTCTTGAGAGCACTCTTCCCATAGTCTGCTGAATTTGACTAACTTCTTTCTAGCACAGATTCCTTGGATGAAAGAATCCCATGACCTAGGAAGGCCATTCAAGGTAGTCATCACAATATCTGCATTTTCCACTTCTTCATCTACTGCTTCTAGTTGTTCCTTGATCTGAGAAACTCTTGTGAAGTAAGACTAGATTGTTTCTGCATTCTGAATCTTCACATTCTTCAGTTGGTTTCTCAGAGTCATCTTTCAGTTTATGTTCTTCCCTTCAAACAATTTGGTTAGGGCATCAAACATAGTTTTAGGTGTTTTGAGAGAGGACACCTGTGGGATAAGGTGATCCTTGATAGAATCAACAATGAACCTATTTTCCATAACCAACTTCTTCTTATGCAAGGGCTTAGCCTCATCTCCCTCTGGAACTAGAACCTCCTCATGGATGTAGGAGTCTAACTCATTTTCTTCCAGGACTAGGGAGATCCTATACTTCCAGGCTCGGAAGTTATCAGCTCCCTCAAGCTTTTCATCAAGCTTGGTATGATGAGACATCTTAACTGAGAACCTCAAATGGAAATACAAAATATTTTAGATCTTACCAGGTCAAGATGTTGGATCTGAATTTTGAGCTGAAATCCTGCAGAGTTGGTTCAGGAGCAAATTAGGGTTTTGCTTTTTCGGAGTTTTGTCCACCCAAATGCCTTGAAATTTATCCCTAACTTTCATTTTTGGGAGGAGATCAATCCAGGCCTGGGCTCACTGAAAAATTCCTCTTCTGTGAAAATCCCTAATTTCTGGCAACAGTGACAGGTCCAAAACTGAAAAACCTAAGAATTGGGTTCTGTTTTGACAGAAATATGCGCCCTAAGGAGGAGAGTTATTCCACCTTAATTTTGCTGAAAATATGTGGAGAGAGATCCACAAAGTAGGAAGCCCTAGTTCCCACAGCTGCACAATGTCTTCTTCTCAGTTTAGCTCTGATACCATGTGAGTTTTTCAACATTAAGCTAGCATTATTAGGATCTTTAACTGAGAGAATAACAAGCACAAAAATCAAACACAAGAGACAATGAACATAGTATTTTTCTTTGGGGAAACCATAAATGGAGAAAACCCTACAACTTCCTCAGAGATAGAATCAACACAAAAGGTAAAACCCCAAAACAGTAAGATGCACTCCTGACAGCAGTAATCTTCTTCTTCTCTAGCCCCAGTGTCTTCTCCTTCCTCAACTATGTGCTACAC
This sequence comes from Pseudotsuga menziesii, assembly GCA_001517045.1. Lineage (NCBI taxonomy): Eukaryota > Viridiplantae > Streptophyta > Pinopsida > Pinales > Pinaceae > Pseudotsuga > Pseudotsuga menziesii. The sequence goes on from LPNX010130252.1 coordinate 146,615, forward strand.
TTGAGTGTGTAAGTGATGTGTACTAAATAGAGAGTCCAAATCTCTATTTATACTAATACCAACATGACTAAACCATACTAGGGCCGATCTCTACTAGGAGAGTCTAATAACCCTAGTGCCTCGGAACTGCGAGGACTTTAACCCTTAGACAATAGGAGGGTTACCCACAATGACTTGACATGACTTGTTTACATTATTGATCCTCTCGATCACAACATTGGGGCATGACAACATGACTCAATTACATTATAGATACATCCCGGAATAAACATTGGGTTACAATACATAAGATACATAGATGAATACATTTCGAAGTTACAATTACATCAACAGAAGGGTGTGAAGCAACTGGTTTAAAAGGTTGTTCATTTCCAGTGCTGTGGAGGAACCGAGTTTTGGCTGTGTAATATTTGAGTTAAAATATGATTAAGGTAGCCATTGCTACTTGTCATGTAAATAAACTACTTAATTGTGAAGATATACACCCTTTTTACTGTGTGTAGAGAACCCGTTGAAGAAAGCCGCTGAGCTGATCGATAGGTGAAGATAGGCACCACTATTTGAAGGATTCGTCGATGTTGTGAGGAATGTGAATCTAAGTGCTGGAAGGAGCCGATTTGTGGTTGCCAAGGTGTAAAATATTGTGATCTGCATCAGAAGTGTTGTAGCCTGATTGCTTAGATTAGAAAGGAAAGTAAACTTTTTTTTGCATTCCGTGAGAAAGGAGGAGAAAACATTGAAGGAAGAATCCAAAGGAAGATCACTCCTACCAACTGTCTGCGTGAAGAGGAGGAGCCTGCCTTGAAAATGCCCATGCTTGCATGGAGAAAAGAACCAACAAGTGTGGTTGTTGGCTTGCTCAACTTCCTGCGTGAAGAGGAGAGAGTCGATGGTGTTGAGGCTTCCCATGAAGGAGAAACATAACACATAGAAGAAGATTTCTCCCATACTAGCTGTCACCATTAATCTTCCAATCTCGCTAAAGGAGATTTCCGGAGAGCACTGCCAATTGTGCTGAAAACTATGTATGGTCATTGTTATGCATGGAGTTGAATCGTTATGCCCGTGTGAAAGGCTACTTCCGTACGAGGATATGACTGTGGAGTTGAGTGTCTATTGGAGGAAGGATGCCCATTTCCACTGTGGAAGGAGAGGCCACTTCCTGATAAGGGCATTGTTGTGGAGAGGTCGAAAAATCCATTATGTGTTATTATTGATGTTGTGGATCTGTTTGATCCTGGAAATTAAAGGGCGTAGAGGAGAAGGAGACTATACATTAAAGACGAGTCCAATCCAGACACTGAAGGAGCCTGGAAGTCAAGGACGCCAATTTGTGTAACTCATGAAGGAGTCGCCAGTCAGTTAGTGGACCCTGCAGTCCTGAAGCATATGCATGAAAATGAACCATATCATTTCATTTAGTCGAAGGGGCTATGATAATTGGGATTTATTCACAAGGTAGGATAAGCTCCATGCAAAGGAAAGATGAATATGGATTTTGATATGATGTATAAATGCAATGTTGCAGTAAAACTCGACCCTGATCCTCAATATGATGAGGAATGTCTTACGAGAGAAGACCGGATTTTAATTAACCTGGAAGTGATGATGATAGATAATTTGTTGGCTGGATTTGCAGCAGTTGAAGTGAAAATAATTGATTTTAATGCAAAATTGAAATACATTGCAGATTGTCTTGAAAATCCAAACGATGCTGAAAGATTTGTCTGTGCTTTTGATGAAGAACACACCATGTTTGAAAGTGTTGAAGAATTTGATGATATGCATCAAAGAGAGACATTGACACCGTTGAAGTATGAGATAATTTTGTAGCATTCCATTGAACAAGACATAGTTGAAAATTTTGCAGAATTTGTAGAAGCTGAAGGAAAATCTTGGACATGAGAGATGCAACCAAATTCCAGAATGCATATTAAAGTGAAATATACATCTAGGTGTGAATACTTCAAGTTCTCAAGTAAGAAACACAAAAAGATAAACAAGTATCATCTCACATTAAGAAAGGTCAAGATGAAGTACGAGAATTGGAGAGTACTAGGTTTGGAGTCCTAGGAAACATAAATTATTAAATTGTTAAAGATTATTTGTATTGTGATCCATTTCTACATTAAGGGAGGATGTTAGAGATAATGTAGAAATGGTTATTGTATTAATGGAGATTTTCTATCGATAGGATGAGTGGTTTGTTAGTTCATTCTTTATAGGATTTAATCCATTATTCTTGGATCTAGGTTTGGTTTTGAGTTGCCTATATATGTAAACATTCTACAGTAATATATTTGAGTTGAGTGTAACCATCCTCCTGTCTATGTATGAGCCTTTATGCTTTGCACTTCTTCCTCTCTAATTTTTCTAATTCATTTCTTCAAAAAAAAAATGTTTCTAATATACCTAAAAATAACAATGCATTAACCACAAATGTTTCTTATTTTATCACATATATAATTCTTAACTTTAATATTTTTAAATATCACTTATACCAAATTAATTTTAATAGTTTTTAAGTTACAACAACCTATTTAAACTCTATTTAATAACACCCACCTCACATTCTATAATAAATATAATTATACTTATCATTACAATTAGTACCTATAAGTTCATTCTTCCTCTTCACCCATGTTAGTATTACTCAAACATTTTTCGTGGATACTTCATCCATCATTGAACAATGTTTTTTTTTCAAAACTTTTGTTTTTAATTGATAACATGCTATTCTTCAAACATTTTATTTAAGTAACTTTCTTCATATTTTATCTATCATTTTTCAGAAATGTAATTCATGTTTTTTTCATTTATACTTTAATCACATCACATCATTATATTGAAAATAAGTACATTAATGATATATATAAATTAAATTAAAAAAATATTATAAAATATATTTAAAATAAAAATTTAATAATAAATATAAGTTTTTCTAAATATTAATACATACATGTTTTAATTTTTTTTAAACTAATTAAATATTCATTAAAACAAATATTAAAATAGATATACATTTATTAGAGCCTCATTCTCTATATAAAATTTTGATGCTCACCGAAAACCTTTAATATAATTTTGAAACTGATCAATTTGATCAATTACATATTTTCCTTTATAATACTATATTTCAAGGGAACTGTCTAACAAGGGGACGATCTGATTTTCAGGCTGATTTTCTGCCAGAATCCGGTGAATTTAATCCAAAAAATATGTAATTTCTGTTGCTTATTGGGCAATTTTAAGCTCATAAATGAAATCAGGTGACACGAAAACCCCCAACATCCACACTCTATAAGATCTAGCAGTGTTTTTAGGCGTTTTGAAAATTTTGTGAAAATTCATGGCAAAAAACTAGTAAAAACCAGCCGAAAACAGAGGTAAAAAAGTCCACTGTTTAGAAAACTGGTATTTCAAGCATGAGACTTATACTCCTTTATAATACTATATTCAAACAAATTGTTCAAGATGACACACTTATACTTATTTATAATATTATATTCAAACAAATCGTTTAAAATGACACTTTTTATTTATTTTAGTGGGAAATGTTGGAAATATTAATTACTCGTTGATACATAGCCGAATATATCAGAGTCTGTCACAGTTCAGTTTCTGTCAAATAGTCTGACAGGATGAAGAGTTCACATCTCTCATATATAATCCAATCGCATTAAAGTTCTGAAGCTAAGTTTCCAGGTAGATAGTTATTACAGTCTTTAATGTAAGTCGGTAGAAGGGTTTTAATTTGTCTATATAAAGAAGAAGAATATTGTAAAAATAGGCATGAACAGAGACACATAGAGGAGAAGAGAAGTGTAAAGTGTGTGAAGAAGAAGAAGGAAAAATCTTTGTGAAGAGTTCAAAGTTCAAGCTTTTCAGAGCCAAAGCTTTGTAAAAGGTGAAACATCTTGGTAAATTTCCAAGTTTGTATTTACCGCTATAGTTCTTTGTTATGCCACCACAAGAAATATAAATACACAGTTTATGGTTGAATGCAATTTTTATTTATGCACACATCTTCTCCAGATTTACTTGAGTGAATGTTATTTACATTTACCGTCTCGTGAAAGACACAAAGAATCCATAATTGTTTCACCGCATAAAAGTTCTAGTTTTTATCCACACACTGTTTGACACAAGTCTTATTTAATATTTGGTTATATGATATTGTGAGTGATTCACAATATAATTGTGTCGCATTTTATCCCAAGTTACTGTTGGTGAAAAGTATTATTCATATCATAAGTCTGTAGACTAAGAAATATCTTCTTATAAATTTCGACCAAATGTTGTTCGATCAAAGAGAAAGTTGGTCACAGGGGTAATTCCTGTCGCAGTAAAATCCCTTCGAAGTAAAGTGAGTCTGTCGAGTGAAAATTTCCTAAGTTATGTCACCCATAAGTCTATCACAACTTGTCCAATCTTTCTATCACAGTAAAACTCCTTCGCAGTAAGTCTGTCGCAGTAATTCTGTCGCAAGACTTTCTGTTAAAGTAAAAGAAAGGGAAATAAAATTTTATAACCGTGCGTTAACTAAAGTCTAACATTGCGACAACCGTATTTCCCGAGATATGGTATCAAAGCAGGTCTAGGAACCTTGTCTTAAAAGGGGAAAAAGTAATTTCCTATGGAAAATTAAAAATGGCTTCCACTTCCGGTTCACAAATGTCGTGTTTAAAAACTCCAATTTTTATAGGAAAGAATTATGAGTATTGGTCTCTAACAATGAAGGCTTTGTTCAGAGGTCAAGATGTCTAGGAGATAGTTCATAATGGTTATGCAGAGCCAACAGATCATACAATATATAACAATATCACACAAGCTGAGAAAGATGCTGCGAGGGAACAAAGGAAGAAAGATGGAAAAGTTGTGTTCTATATACATCAAGCCATGCATGAAATCATACTCCCAAGAGTAGAAACACCAATTACCACTAAGCAGGCATGGGACACATTGGAGACCGCATATCAAGGTTTGGACAAGTTAAAGACTTATAAGTTGCATATTCTGAGAAGAGATTTTGAATCTCTTTCAATGAAAGACACAGAGTCAGTGGAATTATTCTACACTAGAGTTGTTGGTTATATAAATCAACTGAAATCTCATGGAGAAAACATAGTAGAACAAATGGTTGTTGAAAAATTTCTTAGAAGTCTTCCCCCAAGATTTGAATCCTCGGTTGTGACCTTGGAAGAAAACAAATACATGTTGGTGTTTACCATTGATGAGTTGAAAGATTCACTCATCAATCATGAACACACAATCAATAGATCAAATACATCATTGGAAGGTGCATTCACATCACATACATCCATAAGTTATGGAAGAGGCAGGGGAAGAAACAATTCTAGAGGAAGAGGAAGAAATTTCTCAAGAGGAGGACGCAACAACAGTCTCATGAATGTAACTGGTAAAGGAAAGAATCAAAACCCAAGTTAGCCAAGTGGTCACATGTTTGATAAATAAAAAATTCAATTTCATTATTGTAAGAAATTTGGTCATTATGCATATGAATGCAGGAAGAAGCAGTATGACCAAGGAAGGCAAATCCAGAACCAGTCGATGAACACCAGCACTTCATTGAGCACAATATTGATGGCATGTGCATCCCCAATGGAATGCAATTCCATCCAAGAAATTCCATGTGACATATGGCATTTATATTCAAGCTGCAACAATCACATGACTGGTAATTTAAATTTGTTTCCCATTCTAGATAAATTAGTTCAAAATGATGTCACACTTGGAAATAATGTCCAAGTCACTGTTTTGGGAAAATGGACTATTGGTATTCTAACCAAACAAAGAGACCGAAATTTTGTTCCTGAAGTTTATCACGTCGAAGGTCTAAAACACAATTTTTTGAGCATTGGACAACTGATACAGAAAGGTTACAGAGTCTACATGGAGGACAATCACTGTGTGATTAAAGACATACGTCCAAGCAACCAGATGATAGCAAAAGTGCCAATGACAAGAAATCACTTGCTCCCATTGAGGATGGTTCCTTACATGAAAGGAAATACAAAAACATTGGTTGCATTCAAGGTAGAAAACAAAGAAGCATACATGCATAACGACAAGAAAGAAAATGACAGTGCTGAAATTCAAGCAACGTTTCAAACAAAAGGTCAGGATGATTCTTGGCTATGGAATTTAGATTTGGACATATGAATTTTGGTGGGCTGAATCTATTGCACACAAAGAATACAGTGACATGATTGCCATTAACTGACAAACCAGATAGAGTTTGTGAAGGCTTCAATTTTGGCGAGCAACATAAAGAGACTTTTTTGGTCGAAAAATCATATAGAGCACCCAAAACCACTTGAGATCACACACTTTGACATTTTTGGCCCAATGCAGTCATCATCCATAGGAGGATGCAATTATTTTCTTACTCTTATTGATAGCTACTCAAGAAAAACATGGGTATATTTTTTGAAACATAAATCTGATGCATTTAGTTGTTTTTTCAGTAGTTCAAGGCACTCATGGAGAACCAGAGTGGACACCGCATCAAAATCCCAAGGACAGATATAGGCAGTGAATATGTTTAGAATGAATTTCTAAATTTCTGCAAAAACCATGTCATATAGAAGCAATTTACTGAGCGATATACACCTTAGCAAAATGGTGTCGCAGAGAGAAATAACATAACTATTATGGAGATGGTGCACATCACGATGGAAGCCAAGCATTTTCCAAATGAATATTGGGTTGAAGTAGTGGCAACTGCTGTATATATTACGAAACGATTTCCAACAAAGAGCATGAAGAACAAGGTTCTTCAAGAAGCATGGACATGTACAAATCATAGTGTTTCTCATTTAAAAGTTTTTCGTTGTCACATATGCTCATGTGCCAGATGAGCTGAGAAAGAAACTAGATATCAAGGAACATAAATGTATTTTGGTTGGTTAGTATAAAGACACAAAAACATACAAGTTGTATGATCCAGTCGCAAGGAAAGTAATCATCAGTCGCGACGTTCAATTTGCTGAGAATGAATCTTGGGATGGAATCATTGAAAATAATGTCAATATTGTGTCGAATATCGAGCATGATGACTTGGTGGAGGAAGTGGTTCAAACACCACATGTAAGTTAACCGGTCGCAACACTGTCGACTCCCATGAAACCACGACATGGCTTATCACAATGAACGTTGACACAAGTCGTAGTTCAAGCTACGCCGACAAGCACACCAAGAGGACAACCGACTCCATCAAGCAGTTCATTGAGGTCGACATCGACATATCCAGTGAAGACAAGAATTCTGCATGAAATATATGAAGCTGGTACAACAAATTCATTCTCTCTCTTTGTATTATTTTTTCAAATAGATGATCCACTAACATTTGAGGAAGTTGTCAAAGATGAAGTATGGGCACAAGCCATGGATGAAGAGATAGAATGCATTGAGAAGAACCAAACATGGGAGCTGGTAGATGTACCAAAAAATAAATATGTAATCAACATCAAATGGATTTAAAAGACCAAACAAGATGCTGATGGGAATGTGCAGAAGTACAAGGAAATAATGGTCGCAAGAAGATTTACACAACAACCTAGCATAGATTTCAATGAAACTTTTGCACTTGTCACACGCATGGATACAATCAGAATAGTTTTTGCCATCATTGGACAAAAAAATTGCATGTTTATCAAATGGATGTTAAATTGACATTTTTGAATGGCTATCTGGATGAAGAAGCATATGTGGAGAAACCACAAGGCTATGAATTTCCAAGACAAGAACACAAAGTGTATAGGATGAAAAAGGCACTCTATGGTTTAAAGCAAGATCCGAGAACTTGGTACAATCACATTGATTCCTATATCACTCAGAATGGATTTCACAAAAGTGAAAGTAAGCTGATGCTATACACCAAAGTTAATGAGCAAGGTAAAATGTTAATTGTTTTCCTGTATGTAGATGATTTAATATTTACTAGTGATTTTGGCATAAAAGAATTTAGAACAGTCATGGAAAGTGAATTTGAAATGACTGATTTGGGGCTCATGAAGTTTTTTCTGGGCAATGAAGTTCAACAGTTTGAAAATGGTATTTTTATATCACAATCAAAGTATGAAAGCGCAGTTTTAAAAATATTTAATATGTCTAATTGCAAGATAGCCCCAACACCAGTAATATCATGTTTAAAATTGAGCAAGGATGATGATGGATCGACTGTAGATCCTACAATGTTTAAAAGACTAGTTGGAAGCCTTATGTATTTAACAATGACAAGACATACATCATGTATGGAGTAAGTTTGATCTCAAGATTCATGGATTCACCAAACACTCTCAATTGAAAGCAAGTAAAACAATTATGCAGTATGCAAGTGGCACAAAGGATCTTGGCATAATATATTCAACCTCAACAAATTTTAAACTCGTTGGATACACTGATAGTGACAATGGAGGAAACACAGATGACAGGAAGAGTACATATGGGTACACACTTCATTTTGGTACATGTTGTATCATGGGATTCGAAGAAACAACCCATAGTAACTATGTCTTCAACAGAAGCAGAGTATGTCGCAGCTACAAGCGCTGCATGTCAATCCATTTGGATGCAAATAATGTTAAAAGAATTGTCATAGAACCAACAAGAACCAACAACCATTTTCTGTGACAACAACTCAACCATTTCTTTGTTGAATAATCATGTGTTCCACAAGAGAACAAAGCACATCGACAGAAGGTATCATTTCATAAGAGAATTGGTGAACAATAAAGAAATTTGTTTAGAATTTTATAGGTTTGAAGATCAGCTTGCAGACATCTTTACAAAACCATTGGCAAGAGATACGTTCCAGTATCTGTAAATTTATTTAGGAATGACAAGTTCCGTTGAGTGAACTCTGGCATACAAAGAGCAAGTTTCTGCTCTAAAATCATTTTTGTAAATTTTGTTTGAAGATCCCCATCTTCTCATAATTAAGGGGGGGTGTTGGAAATATTAATTACTCGCTGATACACAGCCGACTCTGTTAGATTCTGTCACATTTCAGTTTCTGTCAAATAGTCTGACAAGATGAAGAGTTCACGTTTCTAATATACAAGCCAATCAAATTAAATTTCTGAAGCTAAGTTTCTAGGTAGATAGTTATTACAATATTTAATGTAAATCAGTAGAAGAGTTTTAGTTTGTCTATATGAAGAAGAAGAATATTTCAAAAATAGACATAGGAAAAGACACAGAGAGGAGAAGAGAAATGTAAAGTGTGTAGAGAAGAAGAAGGAAAAACTCTCTAGAGTTCGAAGCTCAAGCTTCTGTGTTTTGTGAAAGTGTTAAGAGCCGAAGCTCTGTAAAAGGTGAAACATCTTCGTAAATTTCCAAGTTTGTATTTACCGCTATAGTTCTTTGTTATGTTGCCATAAGAAATACAAATCCATAGTTCATGGTTGAATGCAATTTTTATTTATGCGCACATCTTCTCTAGATTTACTTGAGTGAATGTTGTTTACAGTTACCATCTTGTGAAAGACATAAATAATCCATAATTATTTCACCGCATAAAAGTTCTAGTTTTTATCCGCAGAGTGTTTGACACAAGTCTTATTTAATATTTGGTTATATGATATTGTGAGTGAGTAGCAATATAGTTGTGCCATAGCTTATCCCAAGTTACCATCAGTGAAAAGTATTCAAGTTGTTCGATAGAAGAGGAAGTTGTTCATAGGGGTAATTCTTGTAGCAGTAAAATCCCGTCGAAGTAAAGTGAGTCATTCAAGGTAAAAGTGTGTCACACATAAGTCTATCGCAGCTTGTCTTGTCTGTCTATTGTAGTAAAACTCCTTCGCAATAAGTTTGTCGCATTAATTTTGTCACAATTATTTTGGGTGGCAAGAATTTTCGTTAAAGTAAAAGAAAGGGAAATAAATTTTTATGACCGGTAACTCAAGTCTACTATCACTGTAGCCTTCTTTCCGGAGAGGAACATATCACTAAGGATCCCTAGTTTTAAGTGTCAAAGATATCTAGTTTTAAGTGTCAAAGATAGGCGACTTCAATGAAAATTGTAGCTAAAAGATGATAGCGACCTTTTAAGGGTGGACTAACCATTTTTTTAATACATTAGTCAAGCACATGGTTTGTAGTGTTGAGATTAAATTGAGGATTAACAATATTTTTTCTAATTACTTGGATTAGCATTAATAAGCTCAATCAACTAGAAAATATTAATCGTCATGGGTGAGTGAACAAAGTTGAGGGACCTTTTAGATGCATTGGTAGAGTGAAGTCAATCACTCTTGATCCATAAAATAGAAATCATCCCAAGCAATCCCAACCCTGCCAAGCCTAGTCCCAAGGCTGCCAATAGGCATGCCAATTAGGATAGTAGAAAAAAACGCGCACTCGTTTTATTGAAGCAAATCGCGCTCCCGTTTTGCTTTGAATAAACACACTTGCATTTGTAAAAACTTGTTTTTTGTTTAAAACGGGCCAAGCCCGTCATTTTCATCACATTGCAACATTGTTGGAGCTTGGATGGAGCAGAACGTGAGTGGGAGAATGTGTTTTGGGTGAGCCAAAGCCATCCGCCTCCACCTTTGGATCAACCTCTTCTACGGTGAGTTATTTTCCTCAATTCTTCTCATATTTTCCTCAAATCTTCTCATGATTTTTTCCCTAAATTCATTAATTTATTTTCCCTAATTTGAAATTAAACCAAAATAAATTAATTTATGGCCAATGGAAACCAAAACCCCAATTTAATCATAAAAATTAAATAATTTTGATTACTTACCAAAATTCATACCCAAAATTCACATGCCCAATGGAAACCAAAACTCCAATTAACTCATATAAAAAACAAATCAATTTCACTATTTCCATATGCATATTCACAAGCATCCTTGTGAATCCATACCAAAATTCACAAATATGAAAAGTTTGTCAAGCACATTGCAAGTTTGCATAAGTAATTTACATGCCCAATGTAAACAAAAATCCCAATTAACTCATAAAAAACAAATGAACTATGATTATTTGCATATGTATATTCACAAGTATCATTGTGAATCCAAACCAAAATTAACAAATATGCAAAGTTTGTCAATTATATTGCAAGCTTTCATATAACTAAAAAAAATCAAGTAGAATTCATATCTTCCCTAAAATACATAAACAAACATGGTAAATCCATTGCCTCCATCCAAAATATCGAAGTTGGTCGTCCAAGAACATCAATAAACACCTTATAGTTTTGATGAAACTTCCTAATCCAAGTGTTAAAATAAGGTATATAAGCTTCCCCTTCTTAACAAATATTTCCTCTTGACAGAAGGATACTTTTTGGTTAAGTTCAAGACAACAAAGTTCAACAATAAGCTCTACGAACATGAATATACATAGGGAGGTTGATGTGTTTGATTACATGCCAATCACATACTATCATACATGATAGAATCCAGTGAAAACCTTGCAACCATAAAATCCACTATATACAATTGTGCATTTAAAGTCTCTCATGGGTATATAGAAAGAGGGCATAGAACTAAAATAACATCAAGTGGAATCCATACATGGCCCAAATTACATATAAACAAAGATATGCTAAATAGACTTTGGAGTCCAAAAAGCATCACGCTACAACAAATAATTACATATCTAACAAAATCGTTTCCTATACTGGGATTTTATTCATCAATAGAACATTATGCCGCCTATTCTAGGGTATAGTCGTTGCCTCTACCCACAATCTGGGAGCTGGTCCTACAAGGGAATTAGTCAGCACCTCACAATTTCGATGAAACTTCATAATCCAAGCCTTAAAATAGGTTAGAGGAGCTTCCCAATCAACATATGCACGTAGGACATTATATGTATGCATACATATGAAAATTGGAATTAATACTTGAATTTATGACATAAATTTAAAATGAAAAAATGTTAAAAGTTTATTCTTTACTGTAAAATTCAAGATCAATTTTAAAATTTACATAATAGATTTAGTTTATGTTGTTATTTGTTGTACATTAGTTATACACTTTTCAGTGCTTAGAGATGTCATTATATCATGTGCTTATATTTCTAATGATATTTTATTTGTATTTATGATTGCCATGTCTACTATGGATAACAATGCTGAGATATTTAGGGTTATTGGCCATCTTAGAGAGATTGGTTCTTCTTTGAGGGGTGGAGATGAGCTTCGCCGCTCCTTATCAGACTTATTGTTGACTATTGTTGATATGATTGCAAGATCGAATGATGCTTTGTATAGCATCACATAGTATAGGGAGAGGATAATACAAATGATACACTGATGGGTTGAACTACAACGAGGTAAAGAAGCTGAAAATAACCAAAGAACACATCTATACATTGTTTAGAGTGCCTGGGACAGATGACATTCCGGAGAGCACCATGCCACATATTTCAATTGAGTGGTGCACCTTTCCAATTAATGGTGGATATGCTCTATGGTGCTCCTTGCTCAATTAATGGTTTCCTTCTTGCTCAATTAATTCTTTATTTCTTGCACCTCAATGTATACCATACTCTAAGCAATATTTAGACACTTGTGGTGGAGATGCTTGATGTCAAAAACAATTTTGTGTGATAATATGGTGAAGAAGAGAATGTTCATGCACTGTCTGCAACCTGAAATTGCGCATGGACTATCAAACCTGTGTGAAATGTGTTGAGTGTTTCTCGAACAGGGACTACGATTTTTTATACTGAGACAAAACACACACCCATAATTGTTAACAAAAACGGGGGCGTTTTTTGACCACATAAACCGAGTGCGCGTTTTACTCTAATATAATTTGGAGCATTTAAGAAGGTAGTTGCATGGCTAAGGGATCATTCAAGGTTTAGGGGGAATTGAAAAGCACTCCCTTAGTATTTGTGCCTTAACACCCCCCCTCTCTTCAACCTAACTATATTGTTTTACAACTCAAGGGATGTGTGTGTAAGAAAAATTTAGGTTAAGGGGTGTTAGTAATAAGGGGAGACATGGGGATGTGTGTGTGTGAGTGAGAGAGATATGTTAGGGGGTGTTAGTGGTAAGGAGAGACATAGGGATGTGTTTGTGTGTGTGTCTCAGAGAGATAGGTTAGGGGGTGCTAGTGGTGAGGGGAAACATAGAGATGTGTGTGTGTGTGCTAGAGAGATAGGTTAGGGGGTGGTAGTGGTAAGGGGAGACATAGGGATGTGTGTGTGTGTGTGTGTTTGTGTGAAAGAGATAGGTTAGGGGGTGGTAGTGGTAAGGGGAGACATAGGGATGTGTATGGGGTGACTAGGAGTTTAGGAGTTGGGGGGAGGTTAGATTAATGTGGGGGCGTTTAGGT
>LPNX010130252.1:163972-179537 GCA_001517045.1 Pseudotsuga menziesii
GGATGAGTTAGGGAGCAAGAAAGAGTGGAGAGAGAGGTTTTAGGTGTTAGGAGTGAGAGAGAGGTTTTAGGGGGATGTGTGTGTGTGTATGTGTGTCAGAGAGAGAGAGAGAGATAGAGAGAGAGAGAGAGAGAGGTTTAGGGGTTTCGGTGGGGGAGGGTACTAAGTGATTAGAGATAGAACAATAGGGGGTGTTTAATAGTTAGAGGTAGAGAGAAAGGGTTATATGAGTTTAGGGGTGGGGGAGAAGGGACATACAAGTGTTAATGGTAATGGGGGACATAGGCATGTGGGAGAGAGCGAGAATGAATGGGGCGGTGGGGTGTTAGGGAGAGAGAGGGGGGATTAAAGGTAGGGACATGAGGAGGTGGGCTTAAAGGTAGGGAGAGGAGGAGGGGGGGGGGGTTAGTAAGACTTAGGGGGAAGAGGAGAGAAGGGAGGGGACGCAGAACATAAAATAATTTTAGTATTGGTATAACTTACAAAACAAAACTCATTGTAGTAGTTGACAATGCGCGTGCGTTGTGATTCATTAACACGCGTTCCCATTTTGCACAATGTGCACGTGTTATTGTTCATTATAATGAGCGCACGTTTTGGTTAAATTCAAAAATGTATTCCCTCCAAATGATAAGGCCGAGCCTACACCCATGCTTGCATGGCATTCTTATGCCTATTTGTCTGCTTCAGACTTTGCTTCAGATTTAACATGCCTATGCTTTGAAGTATGATAAACCATGGCTAATTCAACATGCTCGTGTTTAGCCGTTAGTTATAGTATGCTTCACACCTCCATTTTTTATGAAATTTTAGAAACATATATGTTTTTTTTGCAGATTCCAAATATGTAAATTTTAACAAGAATACATATTTTTTCTATTTTTTTCTTATTTATCTTTTGTTATCACTCCTCAACTCAAAAGACACACTATCACTGTTTCGTCCATATCTCTTTCGTTTCTCAACCATTAAAAAAAAAATGTATGGTGCACTAAAGAAGACCGACCTCTACATGCTATAAAAAACCCATTTCCAAATAATTGCATTAAGACATTCAAACGCTGCACCCACAATTGACATACCGTTTTCGAGGTTTGATCTCCTAGATAATTAAAAAAACAATTTAAAAATATTATTTTTATTATTGGAAAAATAGTCGTGCACTAGTACTATATATTCTCTATATGTCTACCGGTTTTGTAAGCTTATTCCATCATTTAGTCACTCAAAGAATGCACCCACAAAAACATATACCTTATAATTTGTCTCAAAAATAAAAAGTGTCCGTTAAAACATATATAATTTTAGATAGTTAAGAACATTTTCAATAGAAACAAATTATATATTTGGAAACGGCATTCAATTTCCTACATTTCTTGTTTTTTACTCATCGCAAGATTCATTGTGTAAGTGTCTCAAAATATCCATGCAACTTGATGGATGCCTGTTTTTTCAGTTTTCTATTACATCTAATGCGTCAAAAAAGACCCTCATCAACATACAAACACCCTCATGGGTTAAATAAATAGTTTAAATATTCACATAATGGCCTAAACAAGATACCTATCAGCATTCTCATTTACATGAATTGCAAATGTGCTAGACTTAAATGTCAAAGATATTTAGTTTTAAATATCTAAGATACCTTCACTTCAAAACAAAAAAAAAAAGAGAGAGAAAAAGACCTATGCAAACTTTTCCATTAAGAGCTTTACCACATCTCAACCAAACTTCCTATAATTTCATACTGTCACCTAATGAAGGTTTCTTTAGCTGGATGGATGCCTTTTGTTTTCTATTTTGGGAGAGCTTACCCATGTAACACCGTGAAGGCTTCTCCGTTCATAGGTGGGGTAAAGAAACTCATTAGTGTAAAGTTCCTTGAAATTTCCTTAGACATTAAAGCTTTGGGTTTTTTCATTCACCGGTAATGGGTACTAGAAACTTGAGTGTCGAGCAAGAACATGGAATTTCAAGGAATTTGTCGTAAACGCCAATCATCGAGTAAAACTATTAGTGTCAATCAAGAGCATGAAATTTCAAAGAATTTGTGTATAACCCATTTATATAATCATCCAAGAAAACAAGATCATAACACCATCCATCCATATGATCCAAGATTCCAAACAAGACTTCTGTTGTTGAAATTTCAAAGAATTTGTCTGTATAAACCATTTATATAATCATCCAAGAAAACAAGATCATAACACCATCCATCATCCATATGATCCAAGATTCCAAACAAGACTTCTGTTGTTGAAATTTCAAAGAATTTGTCTGTATAAACCATTTATATAATCATCCAAGAAAACAAGATCATAACACCATCCATCCATATGATCCAAGATTCCAAACAAGACTTCTGTTGTTACTGGCCATTTTGATGAATGTTGTCTCACCAACCAACTAAAAAAACACCTTGTGTAATGATTTAATTGTCCAAATTCACCAAAAGTAAAATCTTATGCATGTCGATCATGAAAATCTAATCCTCTAAAACCATGTTCCTTCATCCAAGGACGTAAAACTCTTGTTGCTTATACTGTCAGAGCACCAAACAAACATAGCTTGTCCTCATCGTAGTTAGTGTCCCTAAATTCTGGCTTCGCTCCACTTTGTTCTTTCCTTTCACATGGCTGACGTCTTCATGCAACACATACTGGTTGCCACCGGATTTACACAAACTATAAACTCCAGATTTTTTTTGGAAAACAATATTCAATATGTAGCAGAGTAATAAATGCTTTGGCTGCAGCACTGTAAGCTGTTGGATCTCAAACAACGACCCACAGTATTGCAGCCAGAGCACTTATTACTCTACTGCATGTAAAATATTTTTAGCCTTTTCTTGTTGCCAAAATTTGTACACAACACGTAGAGTTTACTGTAAAAAATGCTGGTGGTAATAAACTCCCATCGAACTATTGCCCGACCTCAATCCAAATAACTTTTCCTCACCCGTTTTGGTCTCAAGGTGCGATACGATCGATTAGGATTTGGTCTTGCTGATTATTCTCTCATTAGAATACTTACACTTTGTTCTTCTTCAATCCTTAGTGATATAGAATATTGGTTCCTTGTACTAAATTGCCTCCAGATGATCTTTCTTTTTCTTAGTTGTTTTCTTATCAACTAGCAGTAAAGTGGGAGATGAACATTGATAAGTGTAGGTAGTTAGCTATTTAGTTCTTTTTAGAGAGGATTTATTTTTTAACAAAAACTAAATATTAAACTAATCAGTAGATCTTTATTAATCAAGATGTATTTAAGCATAATAAGATATAACAACCATGAAATGGATCAGTAGTGTATACTTGTTACACTGTTAATTTTGTTGACTAGTTCAAGGAAGCCTAAAATATGAGATAATATCTAAATGTCTATGAACTTAATACTAGTACATCCACAAATAAAGTGGTCACTAACCCCTATAGAAACACCTATTAAACAAAGACTAAAATATATAATTTTATATTAAAATAATATTAATTTATTCTTTATCTATTTATGATATGACATAAACATTAAATTAAGTAATACAAACGTAAAACTAATAGTATTCATTTATGGTATAACATAAACATTCAACTAATTACTTAAATATTATCTCACATTTTGGGCTTTCTTGAACGGATCAACAAGATTAATCAGAGTGTATTCCATGTTCTTAGTATCTTGTTATGCTTAAATGTATCTTGATTAAGATTTAAATAAACTTCAATATTAGTTTAATGTTTATATTATACCATAAATGCATAATTATAACCATTTGGTAATTAATTTTAATGCTAAGCCTTTATTTAATAATCAACCATCTCCACAAAACTAAGTAGCTGGTTGCACCTATTGGCATTCACCCACCACACAAAACAAATACTATTTAATAAACAAAAAATAAAAATTGATATTTAAAAACAAATTATTAGCCTTATTTTAAACCACCTCTTAATAAATCTCAAATAATATTTAAATAGTTATCCAATTAAATATCTAAATTCCTATCAACGTAAATATCACCAAAGTCTAGAGATTGTGATAGTAGCACAAGTCCACAAGTAAAGTGGTCGATAAGGCGATAAAGGCAGCGAACCACTTAATTTTGTGAAGATGGTTGGTTATTAAACAAAATCTAAACATTAAACTAATTACGAGATTGTTATCCATTTATGGTATAACATAAACATTAAACTAATTAATATAAACATAAAACAAATACTATTTAACAAACAATAAAACAAAAACTTATATAGAAAAAACAAGAAACATAAACTTATCCCCTTAACTAAAGCTTATATAAGATGCATTTAACCATAACAAGATACTATCACATTGAAATGAATTGGGTTTATACACTTGTTACCCTAAGGTTAATCTTGTTGATCCACTCAAACAAGTCCAATATAAACATTAAACTAATTAATATAAACATAAAACACATATTATTTAATTTAAGAAAAACCATTTTTGGACTTCCTTTCAAACTATAACTATAACTATAAAATAGGAATAATTGAGAAAATTATCTATTTTAGCTTTTGTTTAACTAGGAGCTATCCACAAAAAACTAAGTGGCTAGCTATATTTCTTAAAATTCACCCTTGTGGGTTGTGCTAGTAGTCACCCTTTCTATTTAACCACCCTACTTAAGCTTAATTATGCATCACTGACATGAAGAATAACATTAGTTCATAATGATCCAAAGAAGAGCCCTCTCATCGTTGTTTCTCTGCCTTCCACTATACCATACCAATAGTCTTCTCCATTGTAGACATTTTTGGACTGAATTTTTGAACCCTGAAAATCAACTCGTTTTACCAACCTGTCTGAATCTACTGACCATTCTTTTAGATAACTTTTTACATTCAAAAACATAATTTAGACAGTTCAAAATTCGGATTTAAAAAACATTCCACTAAATTATAAGAGAAAAACCAATTAATGGAATCAGCTCGTATAGGTCATTATTCTATATATATGGCGGATTATATGAAAAGGCCCAATTAATTGATTCCGGTGAGAGAGCTACATGGCAAATGTATAATTTATAGTATTTCTAATGAATGGGATAATATATTTTAATTAATAAAAATATGACAATCTTATACACCATAACGACATCCTTATAAACTATAAACTTGTAAGAGTGGCCTACAATACTGGAAATGAAACCATAAAACTAACTCCATGGTATTTGCTCTGTTTCCCAAGTTTCCATCCAATTTCAATTTCATGATTGCCTTTATAGACTTCCATGTTTTCACATGGCAAGATAACCAATTTTTCATGATGGTCACGACAAACCCTAATTGCAGACACCCTAACAAACCCTAGTTGCAGGTGCTGAATTTGCCACAGATATTCTCGGATTATCACGTACCTTGCATATCCTTTCGAAGATCTCGGCAGAGCACGTTTGCCAGTCTTCTAGTGCTCACATTTTTTCACAGAAAACAGTAACATGAAAAGTTCTGGAGTTTTCATTGTTGGAACTGGCGGCTTAATGTATTCGTTCTTCAGTCATCGCCCTGCACGCACGATGCCTCTGTTGGAATATTTAAAAAATAAAATCCGATAGTCTTGGCACTCCAAGTCTCCACCCAGTGCCCACCACTTTTTTCTCTGGGATCCAAGTTTTATTACCGCGATATCTGACTGGTTTCAAGCTTTGACAGAGTACGTATTGCCAGGACTGTATGCATCTCGCACACTGTAGCAAGTTCGATTGACTTATGATTAGCGAACACACAGACTAAAACGCCTGAACCTTCAGGCTTCGATCATGTCCTTGTTAGTTATCTGACCCTGTCAATGTGGGCCATTAAAAACCTTGGATCTGTGCAGTCTTAAATGAAATATATCGGGATGTTTACAGCATCGAACAAACAGCACAGCATTAAATATACCATATTTGTACATTTACGGTGAGATTTGAAATGCTTGAAGTGTCCTAGTTATCGATTTCACCTTGTCATTCTAGGTGATCGATAACCAATATATAATATTATAGCATTAGCTACAATATATATTAGGAGTACTAACTTTGATCTGGATATGAAAAATTCATCACAGGCATTCCTTTACATGAATTTTATGGATTGTCCGGAAAACTTGGGGTTTACCTATGATTTAACTAAAAATGATCAGAATTTCTTTTACATGAATTTTGATGGATTGTCCGGAAAGCTAAGGGTTTACATATGATTTGGTGAAAAATGGTCCTAGTTTAATTTATGGTTTATGGTCAAACTCACTCTTTTCCGATGCATTGTACAGGAAAGTTAGGGTTTATCTCTGATTTAGTGAAAATCGATCATAGTTTAATTTATAGATTATTAGAGTAAGTTAACTCATGAACAAAATCACTCTTTGAGAATAATTTCGCTCATGGAACTTTATCTTAATAAATTGAGTGGATATAGAAAAAATAAATAAACTATAATGGTACCGTGACTTGCCTTAAAAATTGAATTTGTTCATAAATTGATGTTCACTCCTTTGCAACAGGATTTAGAGCTCTCCTAATTGCGTTTTACCACATGGTCTGGCCAAAGATGCTGTGTTTTCATGAACTTTATGGATCGCCATCAAAGATGTATTAAAGCCTTTTTCATGGCACAATTTTGATATAGTAATTCTATGCACTACATTAATATGGATTTGTTCAAGGGTTAGTAGCCTTAGCAAATTGATCAAGCGCAGCTAGTAGCTTCATGCACAGCGGGATTTGACAAGTTATGGTTTTGGAAAATGATCAAAGCAGTTTCTGTAACAGAAAGTCTACCTTGGCACTTTCTTCCCCCTCAACTGCAATTCTTTAGAGCAGGTTTTAGCACAAGCCAAAGTGGTTTTCCTGCTGTGATATTTAAATTATCACTCTTTTTCCTATTTATGCTCATGGCTGATTCTATACTGGTCGTTACAGAATTTCTATCGCTAACTCACACGATATATTTGCTTCAAATCACAATATTTGATTGATATATTCGATTTGCACAATAACTAATCAATCTCATATTTATATAACCTATTATTCAAAATATATAATATTGTCATTTACATGATAAACGAAACCTAGAAAGTGCAATTTCGATGAAAGTCGACATGATATAGTTTGAGTTTTTCTGATTAGAAATTCAGCAACAAGAACCAAAAAGTCATCATCTGGTGCATATGAAACTTAAGTCTGTAAGCTTAAATCTGTTTTTCTAAATTAGTGATTGTAACTTGAAACGAATCAAATTCCATAATTTACCTAAAACTTAAAGAAAAATATTGCAGCTTCGAATACGATGCTATACTGTTCATATAGCTGTAGGTCAAAACAAGCTGCTTTAGCCACTTAAAATGCCTTAAAAGGTACATTCATAGTTTAAAAGCCTTCACTGCATTTTTATTATTTAGAATCTCAAGTGATGAAAACGCAATTGTCTCTTCAGTACAAGATTTTCCATGGATTTCTAAGGCTTGATCTACTTATAGATGTAAATTTCTTGCCCTTGTACTCCCAAACTGGGCGCTTGAAACTCCTACACTATCTGGATTCTCCGAACCTAGTTCACTGCACGAAGATAAAATCCCAGTAATATCATTAGATAAGTTAGCGTTGTTAAAAGAATTCACAAGTAAAATGCAAGCTACTAATACTTTATACAGCTGTAGAGTTGTAGGTAAAGAAAATCAAACCTTTATATAGCTGTATCATCAGCAGATGTACTCTTTAGAATTTCTGAACAGGCCAATGGGTTGTTTTCATTATAATTCTCTTGATTCATAAGGCCTTGCATACAGTCATGATAATCAAAGCAGTCATCCAGCCACAGGCTTTCTATGGGAAGTTCGGGAAGAATGTGAAGGCATTCTTTGATGGTGTTCCTATCAATGAAATTTGATATTAATGGTTCTTCAGTAAGAAGCTGGACATCGAAACCCACGTCATCAGGCGCTTCCCATAGCTTGTGCAGGCCGGTATTATCATTTTTCTCCATCTCCCGCTCATACAAACAGTCCGGAATCTCAGAAGACTTGAGAAATTTGAACCACCTTGTGGATGTAGCAATATTAACAGTATCATTCCATTCCATATCATGCTGTTCACCTAATGATCTGATTTGAGACAGCTCCTCGTCATCCATTGCGACATGCCAATTTTTAGGGCAGTCTTGTTCTATGTTGGTTAGACCAAGATTAGCTCTTTCAGGAGGACCTGAACAGGAAGCTAGATCTGTCATATTTTCATGCTGATAAAATGATGGGTTCTGAGCAATATTCATACCTGTGGACATCGGTAACAGTGAAGGTCCTGTTGTAGACCATGCTGGCTGAGCTGCAGGAAGCTGATCGATCAACAATGGAGCAGATTGTAGCACTGCGGAAGCATAAGCACTCTCATGGGAAGCCTGCAGGATGGGTACTCCCAATGTAATGGGAAAAATATCGTTTCCCATGTTCAGGGGCTTAAAACATACTGGACAACGTTTGAATATAGGAGAAGCTGAGAAATGCTGTAAGGATTGGCTTAGGCACATCCAGCACAGAAGATGGCCACATATTGTTATGGCTTTAGCCTCATTGCAGGCTCTCTGTGTAGTAGCTGTAGAACTCACGGCCTTAGACATGCAGGAGTTGCATCTTGTACTGTTATTGCCAGCAGATTGCTTTGCACTAGTGCTGTGCTTGCTTGATAGACTATTTCTTATGTTAATCCTTGCAGGTTTTATACTGGGGTTTGGAGGTGGCTTTGTAGCAGATCCATTAGCAGTTCTGTGAAGATGCAATGCAGCAACTATTTCCCTTCTTGCTTCTGCAATATCTATAAGACATTCCTGTGATTGTCTTCTGGTGTGAGGCCTTCTTCTTACTTGTTTCTTCTGCTGTAAAACAACTGGATTAATGGCTGCACTAGCATGTTCTTCTAGGTTGGATGGGAGCTTCATGATATTGTCACTTCCTTCTCGATCAATCTGCATTGGAGCTTGAGCACATGTCTGTCTCTTAGAAGCCTCCCCTACCGGGGTTTTGGATGTGGGGTTTAAGCCCCCTGGATATGCATGCTTTCGAGACGAGGCGAGCTGTTTAACCAGGCTCCTGATGTATGCGCCAGAAAGATTTGGCTCCTCGAGGCCACGACCTAAGCCACCGTTTGTACCACCTCTAGGTTTCGTATGATTCCTCATTGTATATTTTTTATTGAGTTCCCAAGGCTCTCTGAATAAGAATGATCGTACTTTTTATGCAGAGGAGTAAGGGCCCGAGGATATGGAATTGATCTCGGATCAGTAGAAGAACAATAGGGCGGCGTTCAGCCCCAAGTCAATCGCCTTATATATATCTGGAGAGATATTGGTTCGACGTGAGCAAGGCATTGTGGAACGAAACGCTGCCTGCACGACTATTTGCAGTACAGCTCCCTATAAAATGAAAATAATGGTAATGGGGCTGCAAAGTCTCTGGCATTAAATACCAAAGCATAAATATCCTCTGTACTGTACTGTCTGTTTTCTGAAAAAGCTACATACAGGAAAGCTTTTTAAAAGCACAAAATTGTGAGCATAAAATTAAGGGAGTAGGGTTTTGATCCTTAAAATTAATAGTATGGCGCAAGGTTTTAGATTGATTAATGTAGTGTGGTCTGGGATTTTTTTGAGGACTCGACTGACTGTGCAATCAAAATGGTGCATTTTAATGGATTTGATAATGAAATTCACTTAACATGATAGTACAGGTGAAGATAGATTGGAAAAAAGGCAAATGGCTAATCCATTATATTACTCTAAATATAGCATGTAAATTGTGAGCATTTAAATTCACAGATTTTATGATAATTTCTTACTTAAATTGTATCTGTCAAAGTGAAATTACTTAAATTGTATCTGTCAAAGTGCAATAATTATTTCTGTAAGTTATTAGAGTTATAATGCTTTTGATTTGGTCATAAATTTTAATAAAAATTGGTTTTTCAAAATTAAAATAATGATTTTGATTCGATTGTAAATCTTAATGAAAATGAAATTTGATTTTTCATCTTTGTTGATTTTATATGAAATCCAACAGGAATTAAATCGACCAATCAAATTAAAAAATTACCCAGTCATTAACTTTTTTGTAATATTTATCAATTAAAAACTATTTATAAAAAACATAAATTTTAAGCATAAAATGTAAATGGTTAAAATTTAGATTCACAAATTTTTAATTGCTAAATATCTCTGAGCAGTTATGCATAGGAAACATTTGCCTGCATCAATGCTATTATTAAAATATATATTTTAGAGAAAAGGCTTGACCTGCTTTGGGAGGAAAAGAGATAATTTTTTTAATGTTTTTAAGGCATTAGCTAGACATGTCTTCCATGTACCAGACAACCCATAATGTAATCAGCTATGGGTGTTCTATTGCAAACATATTTGTGTTCGAACAAAATTCTGATCATGATTTACAAATTAATTATATATATATATATTAAAATAATTATAATTCTGATTATGATTTACAAATTAATTATATATATATATATTAAAATAATTATATAGGGATCTATTATATAGTGTAAATAAACAAATTTTTTGATGTTTGATAAAAATAAACTTTTTTTTGATATCTTAGTTATTTTGATTAGGTATATGAAGTTTGGGACATTTAGAATATTGGAAAAAGATTAAACAAATTGATAATTGTTTTATAATTTATAATCTTAAAATTAAAAGTAATACACTTATCATATTGTCCTCATAAAAATGGGTCTTTCTCTTTGAGAGGATCTATCTCACTAGGTACCTATTGTATAAGAAAAATATAAATAACATGGGAGACCAAAAAATTCTTATAATTTCTTTAGCTTCCAATCAAAACCACCCACCTTGGGCTCAAGGCATAAAGACCCCATGTCTTGACTAAAACATTTGGGAATGATGAAAATGTCACTTTGCAAAATATATATGTAATAAAAAAAAATATTACATTGATGTTTAAAAATAAGATGTAGTGTGACAGGAATTAGAGGATAAAAGAAGATCAATAAATTATAAGGTCGTCATTAACCCTAATCTAGAAGATCAAAATAGTATCTCTAGTTTAAGTAGTGTAAAGAATAAAATCCAAATAGATAAAATAATAATGAAGTCTCATGAGGTGCACTTTGAGTTGGACAATTATGAAAAAGATTGAAAGAACTTGTCATCTTTGTGAAACTATGGAGAGCCTTGAAGATGAAAAACACTTTGTATACATTATTAATTTAGGAATGCTCATCTTCAAGCTTTTAAACAAACAAATAAAGCTCTAGAGTAAACCAAATAGTTCCTTACGATTTTTTTTTCTCAAAATTCCTTATATCAAAGTGATGTTAATAGACACTTAACAATCACCACCATCACATTATATATAAAATTGTAATTTCAAAATATTTAACTACAATATTTTGAACTTTTCTTAATTCTTTGCAGATGATCTAACACATTTTTTTTCTTCGTAAAAGGGAACATATTATTTTTTAATAAATATTAATAACCACTACCATTGTCATCATCCTTCATAAGAAAATAAAAAAATAGTAAACCACTTCCATACACCCATCCATAATAATAATTAAAGATTTGTCACCCATCCATAATAACAATTAAGGATATGCTAGTGAAACAATTCAATACACCCACCCTACCTTTGAGTATTATTCTTAAAACTACCTTTGAGTATTATTCTTAAGCATGTTTTAGCTAACCACAAAGTGAGAAAAGGGAATCTGAAAACAGTGCAACTTGCAAGCTACACATATTATTCCATGGAATTAATGAGGCAGGACTTTGCAAACTTTCAGGCTCCGTGTCTCAGCACAAAAGGTCAAACTTTACAGCTGCCTGCAGGCTCCAGCAGATTCCCACACCCCCTTCTGTCACGGACTCAACCCTCTTCATTGCACCTTCTTCTCAGCCTTCAGAGCAATAATTTCATGAATAAAGACCGTAAAGATCCCATGCCCCCGGTCCCCAGCAACGGTTGGCTTTATAAATTCCTGTATTGTTGTTTGAAAAGCGGACATTCCTCCGGGGAATCCAATATATTTCTGGACCGAGAAAATACAACCCATGTGAATTTTATCGGTATCGGCATCAACTGAAGCTCGAGGATCCTCTTGTCTTTAAAAGGTAGTTAGTATTGGCGTCATGCCTGCACTGCCCTCCTGCATGCATGCCTGTTGCCACTGCTGCCACAGTGTTTAATGGCGAGATATAAATTTGGTTTCGTTGGAGAAAAATTGCATGCAGGTTTGTTGTGAGAAAGGCTGAACCACACTAGCTGCTTCTTCCCGAGACTGACAATCTCTGTCTCGACTCGGCCAGTCGGCCTCCAACAAAACAAAACCTAATTGTTTTAAGCACAGATCGATCTTTTACTAATAACAAACCTTACTAGGGTTTATGTTCTTATTAGGGTTTATGTTTAGTAGATTCCATTGCCTTTCATTCAAAACAAAATATGGTTACTTTGTATAAATCTTTAAGTAGAATGCAAAGCTCAAACCACCAGAGTAGAAATGAAATGTATAAATCTTTTAAGTGGAACGCAATGCTCAAACCACCAACAATGGAAATGAAACGCAGAAACCAGGAAAGCTGGGGTGGTTAACATGAGCACAGTGAACAACCGTTATATTTTGCAATTTTGAGTAGAATGTTTATATGCTTATGAATACAATAAAGTTGGCCTATACATATCTACTGGGTTTAAAAAATAAATAATTTTATAAATTAGTGTATATTTATTTTAATTATTGATTTATCATATTTTGTTAAAAGGTAAAAATTTATAATAATGAAAGTTTAATTTTTTTATTCACATTTCATTAAAAAAACATTTTTGACTCACAAAGTTTATAAATTAGTATTATGAATTTGCAAACTTATATATATAGTTTTAATATTAAACTAGTATAGATTTATTTAAAAGGGATCTACCAAGCACATAAATTTCTCATTGTGCAAACCTTTTTTCATAGTGAAAATGTGTAATCCAAAGTTTATGGTTTTAGTTTATTTAATTTATGCTGTTTTATATGTATGCAATTTTAAATCATTTATATTTAATTTTGGCTAACAAGTTATTTTTAATAATATTTTATTATTTTTTGTAAAAGACATGTGTCAACTCTATGATGAACACGGAAGGAGATACACATCTCTCCTCTAGTAGGCTGTAAAATGCACCTCTTACATACAATTAGGGTTGAAATTGTATATTTTTTATTTACTTAATATTTTATAATTTTTTAAAATATTATGTATCAACTTTACATTGAATCATAGTTGTTAAAAAACACTTATCTATTCAACTAAAAAATATTTTATAAATTTTAAAATGCAACATAGAAAAACAAAATACACATTTCCCTCAATTTTTTCTTGCAAAAACCATTTTAACCCAATAAAAACAATATAATTATTTATTTAATAATTTTTCATATATTCATTTTTCATTTTTATTAAATAATTAAATTTGAATTAATTCAATATAATATTAAAAATACCTACAAAATTTTAAATTTATTAAAAACAAAACAAAATACTCTAACCACAAAAAGATACATCATATACAATATATAATCATATAATACACCATATACAATGGTCATATCGTTTATCTCTCACTAAAATACAATTGTAAAATACCATTACAATTATTTAAATAAATTCAAATCACCCATTACAAACTTTCAAATCTCATTAGTTTATATGAATAAATATTCAACACTTATAGCATTTATCCTAAACTATCCAACCAATAACTTTTTAATATAATAAACCTAATAAACCTTTTTGAAAAAAACCCAAAAAACCCTACTCAAAAAGAATTTTTGAAAAAAACTCAATAAACCCTACTCAAAAAAGAATGATGTGTATCTCATTTACTTTAATAAACCCTACTCGAAAAAATTCGTGTATCTCATTTACTTTTAAATTTTTTTGAAAAAAACCCAATAAACCATACTCAAAAAGAATTATGTGTATCTCATTTACTTTAATAAACCCTGCTCAAAAAGAAATATGTGTATCTCATTTACTTTACTAAAGGTAACTTCCCTCAATTATTCATCAAAGTGTATTTTCTATTTGCCACCCTTGGTATTCAAGAGAGGCAACACCTCCCTCTCCACATGAACATGGGTTCTCTTCAATTTTTATACTTCGAAGGCACATTTATATCCCCATTGTGTCATAGGTGCTTTCCTAATATACTTCTTATTTACACACTTAATTTGGAGTCCATTTATATGCTTGTAAATATGGAGTTCCCCTTTTTCGTCTATGTATCACCTGTGTTTGTTATCATATGCTTTTTGTGTATATAGCATGCATTTTATTTTTATTTTTGTGTAACACATATTTTTGAACATGTGTATACGAGTGTGTGCAAGCTAATGAAGGTCTCTTTTGACATGTTAGATATAATAGAAAACTAAAAAGATAGTTATATGGATATTTTGAGACACTTACACAATGAATTTTGTGATGAGTAAAAAAGATGAAATGTAGGAAATTGAATGACGTTTTTAAATATATAATTTTTATTCTATTGAAAATGTTCTTAACTATCTAAGTTTAGATCTTTTTTAATGGACACTTTTTATTTTTGGGACAAATTATAAGGTATATGTTTTTGTGGGTTCAACCTTTGAGTGACTAAATGATGGAATACAATTACGAAAATTGGTAGACATATAGAGAACAGATAGTACTAGTGCAAGACTATTTCTCCAATAATAAAAATAATATTTTTAATTTTATTTTTAAGTGATCAAATCTTGAAAACGGTATGTCAATTGTGGGTGCCGCATTTGAATGTATTCATGCAATTATTTGGAAATGAGTTTTTTATAGCATGTAGGGGTCGGTGTTTTTTAGTGCACCATACAATTTGTTTTCAAAATGGTTGAGAAACGAAAGAGTTATGCACGAAACACTAACAATGTATTTTTTGAGTTGATGAGTGATGACAAAAGATAAATAAGAAAAAAATTGAAAAAATATATATATTCTTGTTAAAAATTACATATTTGGAATCTGCAAAAAAAACTATATTTGTTTCTAAAATTTCATAAAAAAATGGAAGTGTGTTGCATACTATAACCAACGGCTAAACACAAGCATATTGAAAATTTGGATATAATGCTCAATTAGCCATGGTTATCAAAATCCAAGGCATAGGCATGATGAATCCGAAGCAAAGTCTGAAGGAGACACATAGGCATAAGAATCGCATGCAAGGATGGGTAGAAACTCGGGTATAGTGGAAAAAACGAGCGTGTGTTTTGTTTAAATTCAAATATGTATTCTCGACAATGATAAACATGCATACGTTATATTGTTGCAAAATTAGTGTGCATTATATTACTGCAAAACAAGTGCGCATTTTGCAAGACTACAACGAGTGCACGTTATGTAACTTTAGAATCGACTACATTGTCAATTATACCTATTATTTTATGTCCCTCACTCACTCCCCTCTTCCCCCTAACTCTTACAACCCCCCCTCCTCCTCTCCCTAACACACCACTACCCAATTCGTTCTCTCT
>LPNX010130269.1:5582-47809 GCA_001517045.1 Pseudotsuga menziesii
ACTAGATGCAATACTAGGCCCAAAACTAGATGCAACAATAAATGCAAAAGTGGACTCCTAACTAGACATAAAATTGGACATTAAATTGAGCACAAAATATGGTGTATAGATGGACATAAAAACAGGCGTAACACCAGGTGCAAAACTGGAAGCAACACTTGACGCAAACAAAAACCTAAAACGAGACACAATATTGGATGCAAGATGGGACGAAACATTGGATGTAAAAGTAGACGTAATATTGAATGCAATATGGGATGCAACATTTTACACACAACTAGATGCAATATTAGATACAAACATGGGCGCAAAACTAGGCACAACACTGGGCACAACACTAGGTGCAACATTGGGCTCAAACATAGATGCAAAAAAGACATCAACCAAGATGCAACACTAGGTGCAAACCTAGATGCAAAATACAACGTAAAACAAGATGAAAAATTAGGCACAAACATGGATACAAAAAAAGACGTAAAACAAGATGCAAAATTAGATGAAAAAAGGGATGCAACATTATAAGTAAAATTGGATGCAAAACTAGATGCAATATTGGGCCCAAATTTAGATGCAAACCTAGATGCAAAATTGGACACATAATTTGATGCAAAACATGGTGCAAAATTGGGTGCAAGACTCGATGAAAACAAAGGAGCAAAATAAGACGCAACATTGGATGCAAAATTGAGCATCAAACTGGGTGCAAACAAGGATGTAACAAATGACACAAAAAAAGATGCAATACAAGATGAAAAATTGGGTGTAACAAAAGATGCAAAAAATTGGGTGCAAAAATGGACGCAAAAATGGATGTTAAAAAGGACGGAAAAAAAGATGCAATAGATGGCGTTTTATGAAATTGTACAATAGCACCAGGTTTAGCGCTGGATTGTTCACCAAAATTGGGAAAAAATTACACCAAAATCCGGTGCTAGATTCGACGCTAAATCCAGTTTTTGTTGTAGTGAACCTTCCCCTTATATAGTGATGACAAAAATATATAAAACAATGTACCCTTAAGAGAGAGAAAATATTGTTGGTCATGTTTGTCCACCTGATATGGTTTACCATGATCTTTTGGGTTTGTGGGTTGTTTTATTGTGCTTCTGTTTTTTGACTCATGGTCCTTTTACTTACTTAGTCCTAGCACTCTTACGGTGTGGGTACCTTTTCATGATGACTATCACCTTATAGGTTTCTTTGGTACACTATTATTTTGGTTGGACCATTTTCTCTATGACATTATTATAAATGTTTACTTTATGGTTTTATTAATAAAGACCTTTGGTTTTTTACTTGGACCATTTTTAATGTTTAAACCTTATAAATTAAAGGTTTAATGTAAGCATGATAAGCATCAAATTTTTTTGCTTCTCTCTTCTGTGTGATAACTAAGCTCCACAACGTGATCGTGGCTTACCTCCACGTGTGACTAGGTTCCTCCTGGATACGTCTCTACTCCATGATTTACTGTATACATCTTACCTCTGTGCATGAATGGGTTCTTACCTATGGTTGATTGTTTCCTTCTTGCAATGACTGTGACCCTCTGTACCATGTGACTCTTCTGATGACTTATGTTGACCGTGATGATTGTACCACTGCATCACCCTTCTTCGTTGTATTCTCTACCCACCAGCATGAACCTTACCCGTAACTATATCCATGGTTTTTCCAACGTTATTGTTTTCCTGTGTGGACCGTAGGTTTATCTTTCATGTAGGTATATGATTCCTTTTATGGTGATGGTACATCCTTACAACATGTTTCCTTCCACTAGCATGGTTGTGTTCTCTCTTCTTGTGAGTTGCATCTTTGTTTATTCTTTCTCTATTGGATTGTGGGTTCTCTGTTGGGACATGAGACTCTTTCTCTGTTGTACTATGGATTCTCTTACTAGGCTATGAGTCTTTTTCTCGTTGACCTTCGACTGTAGTTTATCCTTTGTTGGGTCGTGACAGCCGAGTCCTAACTGGTTCTCTCTGCTTGGGTCATGAGTCTTTTGTTGATGGTTGTGATCTATTTTCTAGAGTTTTGACATTGATTTCTTCCTCATGTTAGAGTCTTGATTTGATTCACATAGGGCTATACCATGACTGTATAACCCTTCTCAATATGGGCTTAAACTAAGGGTGTTTCCCCAATGTGAACATGACTTTCTCCATCATGTCTGGACTATGTTATCTTTCAAACATGACCATGATTTTACCTTTCAACTGTGATTTGTGGGTTCTACCCAGAATGAACAAGAGTTTGTTTCAAGTGTGGCATGTGAGGTCTTTCCAACATGATCGTGAGCTATTGTGGACTGTGTTTCACCCAATGTGATTGTGAGCTTGTGTGGACTATGTGTTTCACCCATCATGATCGTGAGCTTGTGTGGACTGTGTGTTTCATGCAGCGTGATTGTGAGCTTGTGTGGATTGTAGGTTTCATACAACATGACCATGAGCCCTTTTTCCTAGCGTGGACTATGTGTCTTCCTCATCATGACCATGATCCTATTTTTCTAGTGTGGACTATGGGTCTTTTTTCAACATGACCATGTGTCTCCTACAAGCATGACTCCGAAAGCATGATTGTGTGACTGCATCCTTACTCAACATGACTGTAGTGGGTATGATTGTTATTTTTGACTAAGAACTCTAGGTTAGTATGCTTCTGCTTTGACCCTCTTAGGATCTCTCTCAGGTACCTAAATTGTTCGCCTAGTTAACTATCCCTTTGGTGACAAGATCAAATTTGAAATATCTGAGTATAAGGGTGATTCAAATATTGGTTATGATTCTTTACTGTTGATATATACTATACACTTTTTTATGATGCTGTCAATGTACATGGAATTTGATGATTATCGAGGAACAACTTTAACACAGTGACTGATGGAGCATTGAGTTAAAAGAGATGAAAATTATCTTTGTTTTATTACAGTTTAAATTTTATTAGAACAATACTATTATGAATATGATTTTATGTGTTCACACATTAAATTTTACAAGTTACGTTAAAAACTCCTCTAACCTCGAAATTTCAACAATAAGAACTTTAGTTGAATGGGAACCATGTGGTCTTCAATCAAGTTGTCGAGGGAATTAACACAATACATCTAATGCACATATATTCGCTAGTTGAAAATTCAATTGGGAATGTATTTCAAAATTTTTTGAAGAATTTAATTCTTGAATAATTCATTCTAACATTTTCGACAATGTAAAATAGCCCTATATGCACAACCTTCATAAACTATTTCAAGAATTAGTTGAAATTTGTGCAGAAGAATGTCAGCTTTATCAATTTCATTTATCCAACATTTTGGCCTTTGTGAAGTGTCAAGCACAAAGTGCAACACAAGAAATTAACTAAGGTGGGGTTCATGCTCCTCCTCTGGGCATCCTCCCCCGTTTCCTAATCAAGCAACTTACAATGATGGCTCCTACAAATAGGGATTATGAGGAGGTGGCCTGAAGAGACATTTCCACGTTGGTTGTAAGGATTAAAGCAAGTCTAAATAGGGAGAGACGAGATGAAATTAACAATGCTTCACATTATACCACTTAAAGAGATGCCAGTAGTTCTGAACTAAATTTCACAGCCTTTCTGAAGAAGTCAGCCCCACAACAATAGGAAGGATAATGTGCCTCAAATTAAAGAAAGGCTTGGTAGCATGCTATGTCTTGTCTCTATCCATCTCTAAGTGCCAACAGGTTGGTGTAAACTTGTATTCAAACCTTCCAAGCGTTAGAGTAATAAAAAAAAATTGTAGGTTATATAGAAGGTTAGTTGCTTGACCTCCTTAAACTAGCTAATTGTTGTTGTTGGAGACATTTACCACCATACACACTCTTTTTGGTCAAATTGGCCTAGTTAAACCACTATCATAAGTATAATTGACATTAATTGACATCATTGGAGCATTAATTGCCATCAGCCAGTCACACCCACACCTACCTACAGTCAAGGAGGCTAACTTAGCCTTCTCCGACAGTCAAAGAGGCTAACTGGAGCACTCGAGGGGTGATCTAAGTGATATTAATGCACCTAATTGCTAACTGGTGGTTACACTCAGTTCAACCAGTCAGTTAAGGCACCTCCTCTCATTAAATATATTATTTAATGATTATTTATTATTATTTAATGATCTAGAGTCAACAGGGGCACCTCCACCAACTTCTGATGATCAGTTCAGCTTCAATTAACCTCATCAGGGTTCATTGAAGTCATGGAGCACTAGCACTTGATGGTTGGCTTGCTATGACATGTGTTTGATCTCCTTCAGTTGAGATTCAGTCATTTATTGCACTCCAACTTTAGTTAGGGTTTGGTGAGTCAATTAGGGTTTTGGTCAAGTGGTTAACTGAGTGTGAACCTATGGATTACAGTCAGTTAAGCCAGAATCACTCATTGAATTTGAATAACCTCCTAAGGTACTTGAATTCCTCATTGATTCAAGCTATTGCTTGACATTGTTATTGTAACTATTCATTGTTTATTGAATATACAGAGAGGAAACCATTCTGGTTTCGATTAACACCATTTCT
The DNA here is from genome assembly GCA_001517045.1 of Pseudotsuga menziesii. Taxonomy (NCBI): domain Eukaryota; kingdom Viridiplantae; phylum Streptophyta; class Pinopsida; order Pinales; family Pinaceae; genus Pseudotsuga; species Pseudotsuga menziesii. The sequence continues at coordinate 10,121 of LPNX010130269.1, forward strand.
GAGTTAGTTGTTGATTATTTGTTCCTAGATCAATGTGCAAGATTAATATGGCATCAGAGCATACGGTGGGACGAAGATCTATCTCTCAAAAACAAGATTTTTGACAGGTTTCTCCATGAAAAGTCAGCAATAGCTCAAAATTCCAGCACTGCACTAGAAGCCAAGGCTTACCACTCAATATCCCAAGTAAAGAACTTGTTGATTGAGCTTGCTTGATTAACTATGCTGGGTGTGATGAAAGCCTAGAATGTGCAGGCTGTTTGGCCTTATTTTACCCTTTCTGTTTTGATTTTCAGGTTTCTACAGGTGAAGCATTCGCTATAGCACATCCAGATGGCCTCCTCAGCAGATCTCTTGACTCCATACAATTTTCACTCATGGAAAAGTGATATGGAAATTCAATTGCACTCCAAAGGAATTTTTAGAGTCACCATGGACACTAAAGTTGAGCCTGGATCTACCGTAGAAAAATAAAGATACTTGAACAAGAAGGATGAAGCCTTTGGTTTCTTGTGCCTTTCTATTTCCCGAGACCTTCTCTTCCATATTACGGATTTGAAGACACCGAAAGAAATATGGGACAAATTGGAATCTCTATACGGAAATCATGATGACTTGAGGGTTTACCAGCTCGAAAATGAAATCATGTCTCTCCAACCTTCCAATTTTGAGACTCTGAATGATTTCTTTACAAGTTTCAAGCATATTGTTTTACTCTTGAAGCAATGCAAGGTGGAGAAGGAGGATGATCATCTCATCCTTTCCATACTCTCCAAACTCGGGGCTGATTATTCAATTTTTGTTTCTACATTCCGTGCGGGGAAGCTGACAACCCCTAGATGGAAGATGCCTACACTCAATGCCTTCATTGAGTCCCTAACAAATGAACATGACAAGCTTGTCCAAATGGGGATCATCTGATCTTCCTGTGATCAAGCCCTCCATGTCTTGGGGCCCAAATATCTGAAGGGTAAAGGAAAGTAGCAAAAAATTCAGAAAACTAAATTTGATGCTCCCAAGCCTAGAGTTGAAAACCAGCAGCATGATGAATCTTCTGGCTCAAGGAAGAACAAAGAAAAAGGGCACAACGGGAAATAAAAAGTCAAGTGTTCTTACTGTGGGAAGGGTTTTCACCTTGAACATGCCTGCATGAAGAAAAATCTTGATGAAGCAACCTCTCTCCTTGAGAGGAATCACATCAATCTTCTGGAGAGCTTTCGGAGGAGAGATCACCAAGATCGAGAACCACAGCATGAGAAAGGTCATGCCCTCATGGAAAGCACTTCAAAGTCCAAAGCACTATTGATTGAATCTAGAGATTCAAATCACATGATGGCTGAAAAAGACTCCTTTTCATCCTTGGAGACCGAAAAATCCATCCCCATCCGCATGGGAGATGACTCCACCATCATTTCCGAAGGACAAGGTACTGTAGATCTTGAAAATGGTTTCTTCTCTAATGTTTTGTATGTACCATCTCTAGCAGCAAATATCCTTAGTGTCTATCAGATGACACATATAGGAATTCCTAAGAGAGTCTCTTTCAGCCCAAATGATGTTGAGATAACATAAATTACATCTGGGAAACTCATTGCAAAAGGCCTTACAAATCAGCATGCAAAAGCCTATGAGTTCTCACACTTTGTTGTAGATGCAAACCCCACTTCTTTGCTAACTCATGGAAATGAGGTTAGTAGGCTGTGGCATGAGAGGTTCGGCCATCTTAATTTCAAATATTTGTAGAAATTACAAAAAAACTCCATGGTTGAAGGCCTCCCAGTCATCAAGGCAACCACGGGAATTTGCAAGGGCTGTGTGATTGGAAAACACCCTGAGCACAAGTTCGATCGGGGGAAGGTAAACTGAGCTACAACCATATTGGGGCTATACATTCTTATATTAGAGGTCTGATTCCTATCAAATCCATGAATGGATCAAGGTACCTCCTTACTTTTATTGATGATTTTTCAAGGTATACATGGGTTTTATTTCTCAAAAAGAAATCAGAAGTATGTGAAAATTTTTCTAAATTGAAGGCCTTCATCGAAAATGCCTCTGGGATTAAGATAAAGATCTTGATATCTGATAATGGAGGTAAGTATGTCAGTAATGATTTTATATACATATTCTCCCAAAGTGGTATTCATTTCCAGCATTCAATTCCCTACACTCCCTAGCAAAACATAGTAGCAGAGAGGAAGAACCGGTATCTCAAAGAGATGACCATTTGTATGTTGGAGTCAAAGAAGCTTGCTAAAAAATTGTGGGCTGAAGCCATGCATTATACAGCATACATTTAGAACAGCATGCCACACTCATCTGTGAAAGGAAAGACTCCTTTCGAAGCATACTTTGGACACAAGCCGGATGTGTCGAACCTACGGGTGTTTGGGTTCACTGCATGGGCCCGAATTCCGCTTGATAAAAGAAGGGCTTTGCAACCAAAAAGCATAGAATGTTTGTTTATTGGGTATCCTAATGAATTTAAAGGATTCAAGCTATTGGATATCAAGACCAAATAGATCATCATCGAGAGAAGTTTCAATTTCGATGAGCCTCTTTAGGAGATGGAACTAGTGAAGGAGAAAACTGCTGAATTTCCTTCACATTCTATTGAATATTTGGATGATGAAATTGGGGGTGATGAACCTGATTTGGATCCTTTAATTTATGATATTAGTGTGCAGAAATCATCAGATTCTGAATCAGAACCTGAAGTGCAAAATCATCTTCCTACATGGGCCCAACAAACACTCTCCTCCGCAGGAGACAACATTGGAAATCCGGATGATCCAAGGAGAACCCGGTATGATTTCCAAAGAGCAGGTATTGCACTCTCTTGTTATAATAATTTTCTGTCTAAAAATTGCTATTTGATGATTAGTTCAGATCCAAAATCCTACTACCATGCTCGGAATGATCTGAGATGGCAAGTTGCCATGGATGAAGAGATGAATTCTCTTCAGAAAAACACTACTTGGGAGCTAGTTTCTCTTCCTCCCGGAAGGAAATTGGTTCAATGCAAGTGGGTGTTTCGGACAAAGGTTGATGCTGATGGAAGAAATTGTAAATATAATTCAAGGCTAGTAGCAAAATGTTTCTCTGAGGTCCAAGGAGTGGACTACCATGAGACCTTTGCACCGGTTGCAAAAATGGACTCCATCCGCCTTGTTTTGGTAATTTTAGCACCCAAGCACTGGGAGGTGCATCACATGGATGTTAAGTTAGAATTTATGCATGGAGATATTCATGAGAAGATATACATGAAGCATCCTGAGGGCTACATCACTGATCCATCTTTGGTTTGCAATCTAAAGAAGTCACTATACGAGTTAAAACAAGCCCCAAGAGAGTGGTATTCCAAGATGGATGCCTTTCTTCTCTCGCAAAACTTTCAGAGATGTATATCAGATCCAAATGTGTATTTATAGTAGCATGATGGTCATATAATTATCATTGTTTTATATGTTGATGAATTACTGATCACAGGTAGCACAGTTGCCTCCATTTCAGCCATCAAAACTACTCTCCACAAAGCCTTTGACATAAGTGATTTGGGGCTTCTAAAACAATTTTTGGGGCTCAAAATTGAGCAAAATTCTAATGGTATTATGGTCACTCAGTCCAAATACACTTCATACCTGTTATTCAAGTTTAACATGGCTGAATGTAGGCCTACACCATTCCCTTTCCTTTCAGGGATCAACCTTGAAGAAGGAAAACACACACCTCCCATGGACTACATTATCTATCGACAGCTGATTGGTAGCTTGTTGTACTTGAAATATTCTAGGCCTGATATTTGTTATGCCATGAATGTTGTATAAAGATAAATGCAGAAGCCTCATGATATTCATTGGAAGGAAGCCAAGAGGATCCTCCAGTATATTCAGGGAACCAGGACCTACGACATTCACTATGCTGCAAACTCCGAGTTAGAGCTGGTTGGATACACAGATTCCGATTGGGCGGCTGATTCTATTGATTGGAATTCAAATTCTGGATATATATTCATATTTTTTGGTGGCCCCATTTTCTGTTCAAGCAAAAATCAGGCTTCCATAGCACTATCTTCAGTAGAGGCCAAGTATCGAAGAGCGGTGAATGCTTGCATCCAAGCAGTTTGGTTGCAAGGCATTCTTTCAGAGTTTGATATTGGTAGTACCTTGTCCACTGTCCTCTTTTGTGACAACCAGAGTGCTATTAAGATATCCACTGATCCAGTTACCAGGCAGAGGAACAAGCATGTAGAGATTCACATGCACTACAGCAGGGAGCTAGTGCATGACAGGACCATCATTTTGCAATACTGCCCGACTGATGAGCAGATTGCAGAGATATTCACCAAGATAATTTCACAAACGAAGTTCACTTACCTCCGTTCACTATTGGGGGTGATTTCATCAAGGTGATTCAGACTACTTTTAGTTTTTAGCTTGATGGGGGATTTTTCCCACTGGGTTTTCCCGCTTTTCCTCACTTAGTTTGTTTTGAGCATTGTTTCAGTTTCAACATTGTACATGATGACCTATGGCCTTGGTTTCCAAGGCCCTAGCATTTTTATGCATCTATGTTTTCTAACTCTTCCTGAGTATAGCTTAAGGGGGGGTGTTGGAGATATTTACCACCATACACACTCTTTTTGGTCAAATTGGCCTAGTTAAACCACTATCCTAAGTATAATTGACATTAATTGAAATCAGTGGAGCATTAATTGCCATCATTCAGTCACACCCATGCTTACCTACAGTCAAGGAGGCTAACTTAGCCTTCTCCTACAGTCAAGGAGGCTAACTGGAGCACTCCGAGGGTGATGTGAGTGATATTAATGCACCTAATTACTAGTTGGTGGTTACAATCAGTTCAACCAGTTAGTTAAGGCACCTCCTCTCATTAAATATATTATTTAATGATTATTTATTTTTATTTAATGATCTGGAGTCAACAGGGGCGCCTCCACCAACTTCTGATGATCAATTCAGCTTCAGCTAACCTCATCGGGGTTCATTGAAGTCATGGAGTACTAGAACTTGATGGTTGGATTGCTATGACATGTGCTTGATCTCCTTCAATTGAGATATAGTCATTTATTGCACTCCGAATTTAGTTAGGGTTTGGTGAGTCAATTAGGGTTTTGGTCAAGTGGTTAACTGAGTGTGCACCTATGGCTTACAGTCAGTTAAGCCAGACTCACTCATTGAATTTGAATGACCTCCTAAGGTAATTGAATTCCTCATTGATTCAAGCTATTGCTTGACATTGTTATTGTAACTATTCATTGTTTATTGAATATACAGAGAGGAAACCATTATGGTTCTGATTAACACCATTTCTGAGTTATTTGTTGATTATTTGTTGATGAGATTGATTATTTGTTCCTAGATCAATGTGCAAGATTAATAGTTTTCTAATGGCTTCATGTTGAAATCAACAATAAATCTATCAAGTGTGTATGGTCCTTTCAGATGAGAAAAAAAAAGAAATAAAAATACATTATTGTCATCTTGTAATCGTCACATATGTTTTTCAGTCTTCCATTTCTAGTGCATGTTCAATTATACAATCTTATGTTTCGGTTCGACGACTAGTGGATCATGTCTCACCTCTTTCACTTCTAGTAGGGACTTGCTTCTATGCATCCCTTCTTGTTGCAGTAATAGATGATATCATTTCATTAAAACGTTTTTGAGATGTAATAATTGTTCGGGGCTCATTGGTGTGGAAGAAAACATTTTTGAAATATTTTTTTAGTAAAATATTGTAATGTTATAGTTAATTTGTACCCATTTTGGTAGAAGTTGGGTCAATGTTTTTTTATCCTAAACGACAGCTGTCTTTATATCCCTTCATTTTGATATATGGAATAAGGCAATTTTGGGTTGAACCTCCATACTATAATCTTGGGTTGAACCTCCATATTCTTCTCCTATGTGCTTGATAAGCCATGGCAAGAGGCTATTATCTATTTTACATTTTGCAAACGTTATATCAAGATGGTGATGGTTATTCCGTTCATTAAAATTAATTTTAGCTTATAAGCCTTGGAAAAAAGTAAGAAATCACTAAGATGTTATTTAAAAAAAATTGTTGAAATAGTTTTAAGAAAAAATGTATATGTTAAAGCGATATCCTACTTGAATAAAAACCTTTGTTTCCATCTCTTTATCCATTTTTATTTTCTATTCACCTTAGAAAGATATCGTATCCATCCATGTTATCTATTTTAATCTCTTCATTAGTATACTCTAGTATCAATTCTAAATTTATATCATCTTGAATTTTATTTTGAAAACCGTAACTTTATTTCTTTACAAAACCAAGTTACATTTTTTATATGCCAAAAAACATAAATATTATTTACAAATGTTACACATTACTTACAAGCCATATCCATAACAAAAAGTCATATCTATAACAAAAATCTAAATTCAAATTTTACGATATTGATATATAAGTTGTCCCTCTAGCATATCTTATATTAATAACCAAAATATTGTTAGATGTACTCAGATGTGCCCATAAACACACAAAACAGAGACATAACATTTACACATATTACTTAACAAAATATTATGGTGGATGATAATACCCTAACAATTCCTTTTCCACTTCCTCTATATTGTACCAGTTTCCAAAGGGCATACTAACTATTTTCTTAACAAATGCATCTTTTGTCAAGTTCCTTTCTCTCTCTATATATGAGTGAAAAGCTAACACTTTCCTTAGCTAGAGTAAAAAAAACATATGTGAAGTTAATTCTGGTTCCGTAATGGCCTTATGGTTTTTTGTTGTTTTGGAAAGCTTTGTTGGACTGTATAGTTTTGGATGGAATGTCTTTTGATGGATATGTAATTAGTATATAATATGCATGTGAAGCAGAGGAGTTGGTTTTGAGAGGAAAATATGTAAATTTTTAGTTAGATGCAAGTAGTTAATTTAGAAAGCTTTGTTGGACTACATAATTTTGAGTGAAATGCCTTCTAATGGATATGTACATGATTTATAATATACATGTGAAACCAAGGACTTGGTTTTTAGAGAGAAATATGTAAAATGTTAATACAACAAATCCCCTTTTCTATTTTGAATTAGTCTAATGTGCCAACTTTAACGAGTAAAATTTCAACTTTAATTGGTTTATTATTATTAGTTCCTCTTATCTATGAAAAATTTCAATGACAAAATTTGTTCCATTTTTAATCTTTTTACTGATATTTCCAAATTTGATAATACTATCCTTCGCTCAATGGTATTTGATTACACTTCACTGAATTTTTTACTTTTCAAGATTTATTTGATGCATATTTTCATTATGTACTTTTCAGTAGGGAAATTCTTGAAACATTATTTGATTTTTGTGGACCCCAACTTTTGTTAAATATTCTGTCAGATTCTTAATTTGGCTGCCATTTTAGGGCATTAAGAACCATCGATTGGGTTGACTTTGCATTATCATCCATCAAATTTTGACAATGAAGAAAGGTTGGCTTAGTTCTGGATTTCAAACTACCAGCTATTGAGCTACAATGATGTCCATTGTTACATCCTATTCTTTACTTAACCCTCTATGATTCAATAAACAGGGGAATTCATAACATTATTATTATTATGAACCCCTAATTGCATGTCCAACTAATACCTATTCGGCTAACAACTATAATTAGGCCCATGATACCATCATTTTCTCAAAGAAAGATCTCTATCTAGGAACTCACTCTAGATAACCTACAAACAGATCACATGTTGGAGGCTCACTCCCCTAATTTTGTCCGTCGGATCATTTCTTTTCATGGCTTGGGTCGTTCCCACACCCTGATTGTAGCTCTTGGCTCTTCTCCTTATGAGTTTGACACAAGTTGCAAGAGTCTCGGTTATTTTTTGATGGGATCACGCTTTCTTATTTTTTTGTTGGGGAAGTTCCCAGTGAATTTCAAACTCTGGACCTACTCGGAGATCTGGGCATGGAAAATATCCATGTTCCCAGTGAATTTTCTTCAAAGACTATGGATTTTTATTTATTTTATGGAAATGGAAACATTAAGGGAGATGCTAAACTTAATAGGAGTTAAGCTAATGGGAGGTGTGAGAAACCCTGAGAGAAACATATATGGGGTGTTGAAAAAACTCTCATGAATTGCCAGGTTGTTTAGATTTTTAGTTTCTACACTAATTCAAGGATGATTCTCATGCCATTTTGTCTATATAATTTCTTAGAAGAGGGGGATTCTACATCTTAGTAGGGGATGTGTATGTTTTTTTATGCTCATCCAAGAGCTGACACATGTCTTTTATAAAAAAATGTTATAAAAAATAATATGTTCCTTCAATTTACAATTATCCCTTTGCACGCTTGGTAGATCTTTTTTAAAATGAATCTATGCTGGTTCTAGTCCATAGGGACTTCATCACCACATTTTGCTTCCTCTTGAAGAGATAGAAATCCTTCTTCTCACAAATATGTACAAGCTTGTGTGGTCTTCTTTTGATGTGCAAACAAATTCAATGGGCTTGTCACCAATAGTTTGACTCATCATTTGCATCTACATATCTAGATTCTATCTATAATCTCAAGGGCCCATATCCGCATTAGATATACACATCCACATTATTTTTCTCACTTAGTCATACACCACTTGTTATGCTCCATGATATTTTATTTTCTCCAAGTACTCATTGTAAGCCATGAGCCAGAGCTTAGATCTCAACCTCTTTTCTTTGTCATGGATTTTTCCCTTTCTTAATAAGTCAAGTTCACCTATATTTCATCACAATCATAGTCCCTTTCCTAGCATTTTATATTGGGATTTTGGCAAAGATTTACTAAAATTATTTTGTTAACTCATCAAAAAAATATGGAGTAAATAAAAATGGAAAAATAACTGACGAAAAAGACTCACAAATTTGCTCCATTAATCAATAGTGCACAATGTTACATATATAGTACATAATGTATAACTGACCTCATCCCCCCTTAATCTTAAGTTTGTTCTTGCCTAAAAATAGCCACTACTTGACAATTCACAATTCACAATGTGTCATGTCATTCAGAGAGTAAAACTCAAGAAGGTCAACTACTAATGGTTAAAAATATCTCTGATACAAAATCTAGTAGAAGTCTCACTACTTCTACTAAGTTACATGGTTTCAAGTTGACAAAAAACTAATGGTTTTAAGTTGACCCTAAAACTATCAAAGATATCAAGAGATGATTTTAGGATTACCACTAACCAACCAAAACAATGAAATGGTTTTATGTTTACCACTAACCATATGAACTAGAATCTCGAATAACTTCTGGGTGAAAATGCAAAGTTAGGAAACAATTGTATGACAAACAGAGTGAAAAAAAGAGGACACGTAGATGAAAACACGGAAAAAGGTCAACCTCAAACTCTAGGCCAAGAGTTTAAAAAACTCTAAGCCGAGAGTTTGTGAGAGTTCAAACACTCGACCCAGAGTTTAATAAAACTCTAGGACGAGAATTTGAACCAATAACCACGCTATATTTAAAAAAAAACTCTCGAATGAGAGCTTGAACTAAACTCTCAGCCGAGAGTTTGGATATATTTTTTAGGCTGAGAGTTCATGGTCAACAAAACCTATGAAAATATCTGGCATCTTTCTAGAACCTGCAACTTTAGCAAGACCAAACCCTTGCAAATTTTAAAGATTATTTGTTGGACTTGGTAGAAATGGATTAATCTCTTAATCTAGTTTCCAATGATATAAAAATTGTTTCATTTCAATTTGAATTTCTATTTATCAATAAATTTTTTCTAAACCTTATCCCTTAAGAATTTTGTTATTCTGAAATGAAAATTCAATATCATAACAAAGACAACACCAAAAAATTTGAAATCTTGATAGAGATCATAATTGACTTGTCCTCTTCCAAAGGGTACTTTTATTTTTTCCAATAAGTGTCACACTAAAAATAAAATTGAATCTCACCAACATGTGTCAATAATGCACCATTTTTTGAACTTATGGTGTTTCGATAAATAATAAAAAATAGTTCTGAAGTTCGAAAAACCTCAAAATATAGTCCATACACAAGTTCAATCTGTGTAGATTATGAGTATAAACTTTGTTTCCTTAAAATGAATAACTATCTCTAAGAAAAATGGAGGGCACACAGGTCACTCATTATTGATACTTGAAATTTTAAAGTATATGTCATTGGTGCCCTCCAAATTTTTACCACTATATGTTGATAATTTAAAAAAAATGAGTACATATCTAATTCAATTCTCTAAAACTTGTGCGTTTACTTGAAGGTGAAATTCCTAAGGGAGATATCATTTTAAAGGGGTTGAAGTTGAAAAACATAAAATTTTGCAGTTTATTTTATCAAAAAACAAGCAAAATTGTTTCCCAACTTCATGTTTTCACCCTTCTGCTGATCACAAAAATTGTAGCATGAACCATGAAAAGATGGTTTAAAGATTACCAAAAACTTTCAATAAAACGTGTAGACTCTCTTGTGTTCTACTTAATTGATGGTTCTCGAAATGTTTATCTTTCAGTCTGTCTTCAAAATTTAGGAACAAGGTTGCATACTTGTTTCCCATTTGTTTTGTTCAGATTTTCTTTCCTTTTTTTTTTTACTGTTTTTCATCTCTGTGTCAAGAACAATCTATTATCTGCATTAACTTCATGTCTGGACATAAACAAGTTCAGAATCTTTCTTGGTTCTTCATGGGTGTTGGGTTCAACCAAAAATGCACCCAAGTACATGTTATATTTTTAACATTAAGCTAGCATTACATTAGGATATTTAACTGAGCGAATAACAAGCACAACAATCAAACACAAGAGACAATGAACACAGTGTTTTTCCTCGGGGAAACCATAAATGGAGAAAACCCCACAACTTCCTTAGACATAGAATCAACACCAAAAGAAAGACCCCAAAACAGTAAGATGATCTCCCGACAGTAGCAACCTCTTTCTTCCTAGCCCCAGTGTCTTCTTATTCCTCAGCTATGCACTAAAACTGAGTGTGAGTGAGTGTGTGATAAATAGAGAGTCTAGCTCTCTATTTATACTAATTCTCGACTTGACTAAACCCTACTAGGGTCAACTTCTCTAGGAGAGTCTAATAACCCTAATGCCCTGAAACAGTGGGGAATTTAACCCTTGATCAATAGGAGGGTTACCCACAATGAATTCACATGAATTGTTTACATTGTAGAACCTCCCAATAGGAACATCAGGCCATGACATGACTCAAGTACATCCCAGAATAAACATCAGGTTACAATATATAAGAAATACAGGTGAATACATTCCGAAGTTACAATTACATCAACACTCCCTCTTAACTAGGAAGGTATTCTCTCGACACAATTTATCAGCATAAGTCTTCTTCTTTGTGTCGTCTGGATCATCATCACTAGATCTAGATCATCACTCAATCTGGATCATCACTGGAGCATCATCTCTAGATCTAGATCATCACTCGATTTGGATCATCACTGGATCATTATCACAGGTGCTATCTCATGATTCTTCTCATCACAGGAAGTTCTACAGAGCCAGCCATTTTTGCATTTTGGTTGTAGTCCTAGCCTCCATGTAGGTCTTCTTCAGTGCCTATATCTGAAACCAAGTCAGAATGGCCCGCCCAACACTTACATCTTACCATGAGAGGAACACATCCAACACCATGTCAGAAAGGCATGCCCAACACTCACATCTGACCATGCGGAAACACATCCCATAACCCTGTCAGAAAGGCTCTGCACTTAGACCATGGGGGGAACACATCTCGCAACCATGTCAGAAGGGCTCTGGACTTACATCTAATCATGGGGGGAACACATCCCGCAACCATGTCAGAAGGGCTCTGCACTTACATCTAACCATGGGGGGAACACATCCCGCAACCATGTCAGAAGGGCTCTGCACTTACATCTGACCATGGGGGGAACACATCCCACAACCATGTCAGAAGGGCTATGAATTAACATCTGACCATGGGGCGAACACATCCCGCAACCATGTTAGAAGGGATCTCAACCCTAGGTTGAGGGTTCCTGGTAACTGACTAGGTTCCTCCATTCTCCTAGAGAATGGTATCAGCCCTTATATCTGTTCAAGTGGGAACACATCCCTCAATCACATCAAAATGGCCATGCACTCATATTTGATCATGCGGGAACATATCCCACAGTCATATCAGCAGTCCTAAACCGAGTATTCTTGCTAACTAACCAAGCACCTCCATTCCAAGAATGGAAATAGATTTTATCAGATCATGTAGGAACCAATCCTACAGTCATATTAGAATGGCTCAGAACTACCATTTGACATGGAGGGAACCAATCCTCTCACCATGACAGAATGGTTGAGCCCTTACATCTGACCATGGAAGGAACCAATCCTATCACCATGTCAGAATGGCTCATGGACTCATCACTTCCCCTTGGAAGGAACCTCGATCTGGAGAACACCAAGCTTCTCCCTGAAGTACTCAAACTTCACTATGGCTAATGGCTTCGTCAACACATTAGATATCTATTCATCTATCGTAACATACTGGAGCTTCACTGCTCCTTTCTGCACCATATCCCTCATATAGTGATACTTGATCTCGATATGCTTAGACTTGTCATGGAACACTAGGTTCTTCAACAAATTCACATAGCTCTAGGTGTCACAATATATACAAGTAGCATCCAACTGGAGATCAAATAAATCAGACAATAGCTTCCTTAGCCATACTACCTCACAACTAAATGAACAAGCTGTGACATACTCTGCTTCAGCTGTACTCAGTGCCACACATGATTTGTTCCTACTAAACCAGGAGATCACACCTGATCCCATACTGAAGGAACACCCTAAAGTGCTCTTCCTATCGATGGCACTTCCTACCCAATCTGAATCAACATAACCCTCTAGGTTAATCATTTAATTTGCCTCATACTTGAGCCCATAATCAATTGTACCCCTCGAGTACCTCAGAATACGCTTTGCAGCAATCAAGTGAACATGTCACAGATCTGTCAGGAGCTGGCTCAAGGTGTTCACAGCAAATAAAATATATGGTCTCATGTTAATCAGATACATCAAGGACCCAATCATATGATGATACATCATAGAAGCAACCGCTTCTGATGAAGCATCACTCAATAGCTTCAGGTTAGATGCCATAGTTGTGGTCATGGCCTTGTAGTCCATCATCCCAAACCTCTTTAGGATCTCTACTGCATACTTCCCTTGTTCGAGGGAGATTCCATCCGCATTTTGCCACACCTCCATGCCTAGAAAATAATGCATCATACCCAAGTCCTTCATTTTGAACTCGCCAGCAAGCTTCCTCTTCGTATCAGCAATCAACCCATCCATACCTGTTACAAACAGATCATCTACATACAGTAGGAGCATCACTGGGTTTCCATCTTTAACCTTGTCGTAAAGGTTGGAATCTGCTTTACTTTTGGTAAATCCCAAACTAGATAGAAAGCTGTTAATTATGTCGTACCATGTCCTGGGTTCCTGTTTCAAACTGTATAGGGATTTCTTCAATCTACACACATGAGACTCCCTGTCATGTGTCTCAAAACCGAGTGGCTGATCCACATACACTTCCTCTTCTACTACACCATTCAAGAAATTAGTCTTGACATCCATTTGGTGTATCTTCCATTTCATCACTATATCCAGAGAAAGTACTGATCTGATGGAAGTGTATATGGCTATAGGTGCAAAATTTTCTTCATAATCTATTATTTCTTTCTGGGAGAAACCACGAGCAACAAATCTTGCTTTATATTTTTCATTGCTACCATCTGCAGCATGCTTGATGTTATAGATCCATTTGGAAGTTACGACAGACATCCATTTTGGTCTTGGGACAACATCCCAAACATCATTCTTCATGATCGCTTGATACTCTTTTATCATAACATCCTTCCATTATTTCCGTTTTTCCACTTCTTCATAATTTGAAGGTTCTTTATCGATGAAATCACATAATAACGCTACATATCCAGAGCAGGATCTGGTCCTCTTTCTTTCTCTGTGACTTTCTTTTGGAGCCCCATATCTTTCTGCACCTTGGATAGCTTCTTGTACCCAAGCAGGTTTCCTATTATGAGGATTCTTGTCCTAAGGTTGATCTACAAGTTCTTGAGGTTCTTCAAATTCTCAATCTTCTTCTTGAATTTCTTCGTTCATGGTTGTGTCATGAATTTTGGGTGTTTCCGACTCTTCAGGAACTTCAGCAGGTCTCTTTTTGGATTTGTTGTAAGTCGTGTCTTCATCAAATGTCACATCCCTGCTGATGTCAATCTTCTTGAATCCTAGGAAGTATATTCTGTAAGCCTTCAAGATTTCAGAGTATCCCACAAATATACCCTTGTTTCTTGAAGGATCTAATTTTTCCCTCTTCTCTTTTGGAATGTGTATGTACACTGGACAACCGAATATTCTGAGATGGATGACTTCTGGTTTCTTGCCAGAAAATACTTCTTCAGGTGTCTTTTTCTCGAGCACTCTGTGTGGATTACGGTTTTGTACATACACCGTTGTTCTAAAGGATTCTTCCCATAGATGCATAGGAATATCTTGATCATGAAGCATTTCTCTTATAGCTTCCATGATAGTTCTATTCTTCCTTTCTGCAATCCCATTCTATTGTGGATTATATGGAGTGGTTAACTCCCTCTTAATCCTTGATTCTTTTCATAACTCCTTGAATTCATTTGATGTGAATTCTCTGCCATTATCTTATCGAAAGGTCTTGATCTTCTTTTCAGTGTGGTTCTCGATCAAGGCATTGAATTCCTTGAAATTGCTGAATAATTCATCTTTGTTCTTCATGAAGTAAATCCATGTCTTCCTAGAAAAGTCATCAATAAAATAAACATAGTATACATACCCGCTTAGTGAACTTGATGACATTGGACTGCATACATCAGAGTGGATGATTTCCAAGATTCCTTTTGCTTTGCTCTTGCTACTTGGAAATGTCTTCTTTGTGTTCTTTCCTTTTGCACATCCTTTGCAAACTTCGTCATGTTTTGCTTAAATTTCTGGAAGACCTTCAACAGCTTTGCTTGCAAGTGGTACTGCTCTGTAATGCACATGTGCAAACCTTCTATTCCAAAGTTCATTTGGCTCTACTGTGTCATGGACCAAGGCTTGTTTTGGATTCCCCTTCAATTTGTATGGACCTCCTTCTTGTTCCCCAATCACTACTGCATCATTAATAGTCTTTCCCTTTGGCCACATGATGACTTGACCATCTATAAATGAAAACCTTATTCCTTTTGCATCTAATGCAGATATGGAGAGGAGATTCTTCTTTAGTCCTGGTACAAACAATACTTCTTTCCTTATCATCAACTTTCCAGAGTCTACCTTATAAAAGGATTCCCCGCTACCTTTTATTGGATATTGGTAGTCATCCCCAAGTTTCACCTTGTGAGGTGAGTCATGTTCAAATAGTTTTACAAAGGATTCCTCGAATCTTGTCATATGTTTAGAAGCCCCACTATCTATTAGCCAATCATTGCTTTCGTGAGTTATGTTTCCCGTGAGGGCAGAAATCAAAACATATTCTTCATGATTTGATGAATCTTCACTTTCATATCTGGTTCTCTTTGCAGAAGGTTCATCATCCTCTACAGCATGAGCATGATGTCTTCCCTTGTTTCCCTTCTTCTTATGGGAGTTAATCTTGTTTCTAGGACAGTCTTTGGCAAAGTGTCCTCTTTCATCACATGTATAGCATCTTAATTTAGATAATTCTTTTCTAGTGATATCTCTTTGATGAGAATGCTTACCTCTGGGGTGATGAGAACTTATTCTAGTTTTCTTGGAATGTATCATGAGAGCTTGATCTTCAGTTCCCATCTTTTCTTCTCAAGCTGCTATTTGAGATTCTTCTTGAGATCATTCTTCCCATAGTCTATTGAACTTGAATAACTTCTTTCTGGCACATATTCCTTGAATAAACGAGTCCCATGATCTAGGGAGACCATTCAAGGTGGTCATTACAATCTCTTCGTTTTCTACTTCTTCATCTATTTCTTCTAGTTGTTCCTTGATCTGATAGACCCTTGTAAAGTAAGAATAGATGGTCTCCGCATTCTGGATCTTTACATTCTTCAGTTGGTTTCTCAGAGTCATCTTCCAGTTTATGTTCTTCCCTTCAAACAACTTGGTTAGGGCATCAAACATAGCTTTAGGTGTATTTAGGGAGGACACCTATGGTATGAGGTGATCCTTGATTTAATCAGCAATAATCCTATTTTCCATAACCAACTTCTTCTTGTGTAAGGCCTTAGCCTCATTTCCCTCTGGAACTGGAACCTCCTCATTGATGTAGGCGTCTAGCTCATTTTCTTCCAAGACCAGGGAGATCCTATACTTCCAGGCTCGAAAGTTATCAGCTCCCTCAAGATTTTCATCAAGCTTGGTATGATGAGACATCTTAACTGAGAACCTCAAATGGAAATACAAAAGATTTAGATCTTACCAGGTCAAGATGTCGGACCTCGAATTGGAGCTGAAATTCTACAGTGCTGGTTCTCGAGCAGATTACAGTTTTGCTTTTCCGGAGTTCTGTCCAACCAAATTCTTTGATCTTGATCTCTAAAATTTGATTTTGAGGAGGAGATCAATCCAAGCTTGGGCTCACTAAAAAATTCCACTTTTGTGGAAATACCTAATTTCCGGCAGCAGTGTTGGGTCCAAAATTGAAAAACCTTAGAATTGGATATTACTTCCACAGAAAGATGCGCCCTAGGGAGGAGAGTTATTCCAACCTTATTTTGCTGAAAATATGTGGAATCCCTAGTTCCCGTAGCTGCACAGTGTCTTCTTCTCAGGTTAGCTCTGATACCATATTATATTTTTAACATTAATCTAGCATTACATTAGGATCTTTAACTGAGAGAATGCCAAGCACAACAATCAAACACAAGAGATAATGAACACAATGTTTTTACTCAGGGAAACCATAAATGGAGAAAACCCTACAACTTCCTCAGAGATAGAATTAGCACCAAAATTAAGAACCCAAAATAGTAATATGATCTCCCGACAGCAGTAACCTCTTTCTTCCTAGCCCTAGTGTCTTCTTCTTCCTCATCTATGCACTACAACTGAGTATGAGTGTGTGTGTGATAAATAGTGAGGCTATCTCTCTATTTATACTAATTCCTGACTTGAATAAACCCTACTAGGGACAACTTCTATAGGAGAGTCTAATAACACTAGTGCCTCGGAACTGCGGGGAGTTTAACCCTTGATCAATAGGAGGGTTACCCACAATGACTTGACATGACTCATTTACATTATAGAATCTCCCTATAGGAACATCAGGGCATGAAATGACTCAAGTACATCTCGGAATAAACATCGGGTTACAATATATAAGAAATACAAGTGAATACATTCCGAAGTTACAATTACATCAACAGTACAATCATTATCTCAATTCAACAATATTTGATAGTCAGGAAAAAACTTGAAAAACACAAAATGCAAGGATAAAAATATGAAAGACATAAGTTCAGAAAATAAGTGTTAAATCATTCTTTAAAATTCCGAATGCTGAAATCTCTATTTTAATTTCAATGTTGATTCAAATGTCAATGGATGCAATCTTCTATCTAGCTAGCCAAACTACATTACTAAATAAATTCAAGATGCCTTGGCCTCTTTTACTCAGTGATTTCTGTTTTGATAGCTTCCTTATGATGGACATAATACTTTCAACGTTTTTGTTTGACTTATTCATGCTAATGGATTCTATCTTTTATTTCACCAAAATATGAAAATATCGTTTTTTCACAAAATATTTCTTTGAAATATATATAAGATGCCACTCAAGAAAACATTTATTTGTTTAAAAAAAATATCTTTATGAACTTACAACTTTATGGACAACTTGCTTCCCTCAGGTAGATTGTCACTTTCATAGCTTTACTCTTTGCAAACCCTCAATGGTTGGAAAATTTTGAAATTTCTTCGACAGTTGTCTTCTGGTGAACCAGTTGTTGGAAGCTCTACAACATTATATGAACAATTAAACTGAAAATTTCATCCTTTCAGGCATTTTTTACTAAGAGCACGTGGATTTGGTCACTTCTCTTTGTGTCATCCTTCAAATTTTGACTGATTCTCTATGATTTCGTCATCTTCAATGACAACAGTTCTTTACATCAAACGGACTACAAAATTGATGACTCGACTCAGAAAAAATTCTTTGATTACCATGAACAAATAAATGAAATTCTTAGTTAATGTCTCCTCTTCTCTTTCTCTTCACGTACATGCAACGATCTCTTTTTTTCTCTCCTTTTCTTTTTACTAGAACACATTCTGAATGTTCACACAGGGACTTTCTAGTCTCTTTTCTCACACAATTTAGAAAGAAACCCCTCAACCAATGCCATACTTCTTATACTGCTCTGATATCACTGTTAAATCATCAAGAAAATATGGAGCAAATAAGAATGGAAAAATATAGTACACAATGGTACATATATAATACATAATGTATAATTGACCTCTAAGGGTATGACCATTAGGGTAAGATAACGAACTTAGATTAGATCTTTTAACATACCTCTAGCTCCATCATCCTCCCTTTTGGATTTTTGACAAAATTTACTAAAATTATTCTAAACAACACCTCTAGCTCCATTTTGGAATTTTGACAAAGATTTACTAAAATGATTCTAAACAAAACCTCTAGCTCCATGACCCTCCCTCGCGACTCATGATTGTTATGTGGATAATTCTCTTTAGCTCTCTCAACTCTTCCATGTACACTTAGTTTGTAACCGATAGCCTGTAATATTTTAAGCTTAAGATTATGGAAGTTGTTGTCCTTTCTTATAGTTTGGGATATTTACTTTGAATTTTAAAAAGAAAAAAAAGTATGGAGTGGGTTGATATAAGCATATTTTGGAACAAATTTTGCCCCAAGTTGCACTCAACATATTCATCCAAATCTATTATTCTCAGGGAAATATTCTCTCTTTACTACAAGCACCATTCTATTTGTATCAACACTTATCATATCTTTAACTATAGTCACCAAGTTTTCTACTACAAGTCACAAATCTCTTATTCTAGGTTTTTATGCAGTCATATCCTTAACTATAGTCACCAGGATTTCTACTACAAGTCACAAATCTCTTATTCTTGTGGAATTTAGACCATGTCTTTACATAGTGGGTTTTCCTATTCTTCAATTAATGAATATTCTCCTCATTCCCAAGCAATATAGGATCTTTCTATATTTGATTATAGAGATAATGTACTAGAAAAATCAAGATCCCACTCATTTTCAACTAGACATACATATTTCTTTCCAAAATAGGGAGGCCAAATAAAGGGAGACCTTCTTGACTCATGCATGCATATGCAACCTCGCTCCTCACTTTAAAGTGTGTCTTCACATCACTAAATATAAGCACATGAACCTTGCAAAATACCACCGAGAAAATGTGACCCTAAGATTGTGATATTTTTTCTCTTAGCATCATTTGACTTCGACTTAAGATGTCTTTGACCAAGCTCTCTATAGTATTTTTTATCCTCCTAGCTAGGAATTGTTGTTCCATTGGTTCTTGCTTCACCAATTTGCAAGTGAGAAAATTAGATTGAAATATTTACCAAAAACATAGTTCAACACAGGATTTGACACTTTAAATATGCACTTATTCTTCAATTTAATTTAATATCTTAAGTATATTTTGAAATCAAGTGACCTTGTTTGAGAGAAGCACCCTATACTATGTCTTTATATGAATCATTGTTGTGAAACATCAATTGAAAAACTACCCTAATCTTTCTTCCTTTCCTAATCCTACCCCTATCCTACCTCAACAACAAATCATCCCTCCTCCAACAATTAACCCCTCCCCCACATGGTATTGTTGTTCCGTGTTACCCCTCCCCCTCCTTTTGCTTCCTCGTCCATCTATATCGTGCACATTCCCATACTTTCACTCTTAGTTGTTCTTTTATAGACCTACACTTTCAATCCTATTGATCTCCCGCCTCTTTCACTTTTAGGAGGGACTTTCTGTTGTGCATCCCTTCTTGTTGTAGTAATAGATAATATCATTGCATTACAACTTTTTTTAGATGTAGTAATTGTTAGGGGTTCATTGGTGTGCAAGAGAACTTTTTTGAAAAATAACTTTAGTAGAATATTGTAATGCTATAGTTAATTTTGACCCATTCTCATAGAAGTTGGGTTATTATTTCTTTGTGCCAAATGACAACCTTCTTTTTATCCCTTCATTTTTCTATATGGAATCAGGGAAGGGCCTCTCTTGTATTGTGTTTCTCCTAGGTGAACCAATTTTGTGTTGAACCTCCATACTCTAATATTGGGTTGAACCTCCATATTCTTCTCCTATGTGCTTGATAAGCCATGGGAAGAGGTTATTCTTTATTTTGCATTTTTCAAATGTCATATCAAGATGGTGATGGTGATTCCATTCCTTAAAATCAATTTTAGTTTATAAGCCTTGGAAAAATGTCAAAAATCACTAAGATGTTATATAAAAAAAATTGTTGGGATAGTTTTAAGAAAAATTGTATATGTTAAAGTGATATCCTAGTTGAATAAAAACCTTTGTTTCCATCTCTTTATCCATTTTTATTTTCTATTCACCTTATAAAGAGATCATATCCATCCATTTTATCTATTTTAATCTCTTCATTAATATACTCTAGTATAAATTTATATCATCTTGAATTTTATTTTGAAAACCATAACTTTATTTCTTTACAAAACCAAGTTACATTTTTAGATGCCAAAAAACAAAAATATTATTTATCGATGTTACACATTACTTACAAGCCATATCCATAACAAAAATATAAATTCAAATTTTACGATATTGATATATCAGTTATCCCTCTAGCATATCTTATATTAATAACCAAAATATTGTTGGATGTGCCCACATGTTCACATAACCACACAAAGTAGAGACATAACTTTTACACGTATTAATAAACAAAATACTGAGGGTGGATGATAATACTCTCACAATTCGTTTGCCACTTCCTCTATATTGTACCAGTTTCCAAATGGCATACTAACTCTTTCCTTAGCTAATACATCTTTGGTTGAGTTCCCTTCTCTATATATATGAGTGAAAAGATAACTCTTTCCTTAGCTAATGCATCTTTTGTTTAGTTCTTTCCTCTATATACATGAGTCAAAAAAACAAACGTGAGGTTAATTTTGGTTTTTTAATGACCTTATGGTTGTTTGTTGTTTCTGAAAGCTTTGTTGGACTGTATAGTTTTGGATGGAATGTCTTCTAATGGGTATGTAATTGGTATTAATCTGTCACAGTAATCTAGGGACTAAAACACAGTCTCATAAAAGATTTCAAACAATTAAACACAAAAATGGCATAATGGTGCTACAAAATGAGTAGCAGCTCTGTATAATCAATAAAGAATGAGTAATACAATACAATGATCATGGTAGAAGCATGAATGCCAAGGAAATTCAAATTCCAAAGGAGGTCATTCGAATTGAATGAGTGAGTCTAGCTTAACTGAATGTAAGCCACAGTCAACACTCAAGTTAACCACTGATCAAAACTCTAATTAACTCAACTGAGCCCTAACTGAAGTCGAAGTGCAATAAATGAATGAGTCTAACTGAAAGTAGCTTAGACACATGTCATTGCAACACAACCAATAAGTGGTAGCGCATAAATGACTCCAATGAACGCCGATGAGGTTAAATGAAGTGTAACTGACCATGAGAAGTGGTTGGAGGCGCCCATGTTGACTCTAGTTCATTAAATAATCATTAAATAATCAATTTAATGAAGGAAGGTGCCTTCATTGCTCTGTTTAACTTATTGTAACCATCAATTAGCAATATGGGGCATTAATGACACTCATATCACCCCTGTAGTGCTCCAGTTAGCCTCCCCGAATGTAGGAGAAGGCTAAGTTAGCCTCCTTGACTGAAGGTAGGTGTGGGTGTGCTCATGCTGATGTCATCCAGTGCTCCTCTGATGTCAATTAGGTCAATAAAACTTTCTCCTCTGATGTCAATTAGGTCAATAAAACTTAGGATAGTCGTTTAACTAGGACAAATTGACCAAAATTAATGTGTATGGTGGTAAATGTCTCCAACACCCCCCCCCCTTAAGCTATACTCAGGAGAAGTAGAAAACATAAAGTGCATAAGAATGCTAGGGCCCCAGAAACAAAGGCCATATGGCACCCTATAAAATACTAAAAAAACAATGCTCAAAACAAACTAAGTGAGGAAAAGAGGGAAAACTCAGTGGGAAAACCCCCCCCTCAAGATGAACACTGAAAGTAGTTGGATCACCCTGATGAACTCATCCCCATCAGTGAACGGAGGTAAGTGAACTTCTTTTCTAAAAATTTCTTGGTGAATATGTCTTCAATCTACTCATCAGTCGAGAAGTATTGCAGAATTATGGTCCTATCATGCACTAGCTCTCTGCTATAGTGCATGTGTATCTCTACATGCTTGGTCCTCTGCCTGGTAGCTGGATCTATGGATATCTTAATAGCACTTTAATTGTCATAAAAGAGGATAGTGGACAAAGTACTACCAAGATCAAACTCTGAAAGAATGCATTGGAACCAAACTGCTTGGATGCAAGCATTCACCGCTCCTCGATACTTGGCCTCTGCTAAAGATAATGCTATGGTAGCCTAATTTTTGCTAGACCAAAAAATGGGGCCACCACCAAACATGAAGACATATCTGGAAGTTGACTTCCAATCAATTGAATCACCCACCCAATCAGAATCTATGTATCCAACCAGCTCTAGCTCGGAGTTTGCAGGATAGTGAATGTCGTAGGTCCTGGTTCCTTGAATGTACTGGAGGATCCTCTTGGCTCCCTTCCAATGAACATCATGGGTCTGCTGCATGTATCTTGATACAACATTCACACCATAACATATATCAGGCCAAGAATGTGTCAAGTACAACAAGCTACCAATCAGTTGTCGATAAATAGTGCAGTCCATGGGAGGTATGTTTTTTCCTTATTCAAGGTTGATCCCTGAAAGGAAATGGAATACTACAGGCCTACATTCAGCCATGTTAAAATTTACTAACAGGTATAATATGTATTTGTACTGAGTGACCGTTATCCCATCAGAATTTTTCTTAATTTTGAGCCCCAAAAATTGTTTTAAGAGCCCCAAATCGCTCATTTCAAATGCATTGTGGAGAACGGTTTTGATGACTAAAATAGCAGCAAATGTGCTACCTGTGATCAGTAATTCATCAACATATAAAAAAATAATAATCAAATTACCATAATAATATTGTATATACACATTTGGATCTGATCTACACCTTTGGAAGTTTTGCGAGAGAAGGAAGGCATCCATCTTGGAATACCACTCTCTTGGGACCTGTTTTAACCCATATAGTGACTTTTTTAGCTTGCAAACCAAAGATGGATCAGACATGTAGCCCTCAGGCTGCTTCATGTATATCTCCTCATGAAGATATCCATGCATAAAGGTTGACTTAACATCCATATGATGCACTTCCCAATGCTTAGATGCTGAAATTGCCAAAACTAGGCGAATGGAGTCCATTTTTGCAACCGGTGCAAAAGTTTCATGGTAGTCCATACCTTGGACCTGGGAGAAATTTTTTACCACCAGCCTTTCCTTATGTTTCTAGGTGCTACCATCTACAACAACCTTGTTCCAAAAAACCCACTTGCATTGAACCAATTTCCTTCACGGAGGAAGAGAAACTAGCTCCCATTCCGAGCATGGTAGTAGGAATTTGGGTCTAAACTTATCATCAGATAATAATATTTGGACAGAAAATAATCGGGACAAGAGAGCACAATACCTGCTCTTTGGAAATCAGACAGGGTTCTCCTTGGATCATCTGGATTTCCAATGTTATCTCCTACGGAGGAGATTGTCTGTCGAGCCCATGTTGGGAGATTATTTTGTACTTCATGTTCTGATTCAGCATCTGATGTTTTCTGTACACTGATATCAAAAATCAAAGGATCCAAATCAGGGTCATCACCCCCAATTTCATCATCCGAATATTTAGTAGAATAGGAAGGAAATTCAACAGCTTTCTCCTTCACTAGTTCCACCTCCTGAAAAGGCTCATTGAACTTCACACTCCTTTCAATGATGATCTATTTTATTTTAATATCCAGTAGCTTGAAACCTTTTGATTCATTAGGATACCCAATAAGCATACATTCTATGCTTTGCGGTTGCAAAGCCCTCATTTTATCAAGTGGAATTCGGGCCCATGTAGTGGGCCCAAACACCCGTAGGTTCGACACATCCGGATTGTGTCCCAAGTATGCTTCAAAAGGGGTCTTCCCTTTCATGGATGAGTGTGGAACTCTGTTCTGAATCTATTCTACAGCATGCATGGCTTCATCCCACAAATTTTCATCCAAATTCTTTGATTCCAACATACAGGTGGTCATCTCCTTGAGAGACCGATTCTTCCTTTCTGCTACACCGTTCTGCTGGGGAGTGTAGGGAATTGAATGTTGGACTTGAATACCACTTTGGGAGCATATGTGTAGAAACTCATTAATAACATACTCCCTACCATTATCATATCTCAATATCTTGATCTTTAGGCCAGATGCATTCTCAATCAAGGCCTTCAGTTCAGTGAATTTTTCACATACTTCAGACTTCTTTTTGAGAAAGAAGACCCATGTGTACCTGGAAAAATCATCAATAAAGGTCAGAAGATACCTTGATCCATTCATGGATGTGATAGTCATGGGACCGCTGATATCAGAATGTATCAGCCCCAAGATGCATGTAGCTCAGCTTTCCTTCTCCCGATCGAACTTGTGCTCAGGGTGCTTTCCAACAACACAGCCCTTGCAAATTCTAGTGGTTTCCTTCATGCCTGGGAGGCCTTCCACCATGGAGTTTTTCTATAATTTCTGCAAGTATTTGAAGTTCAAATGGAAAAACCTCTCATGCCCGAGTCTACTAACTTCATTTCCATGAGTTAGCAGTACGATGGGCTTTGCATCCACCACAAAGTGGGAAAACTCATAGGCTTTTGCATGATGGTTTGCAAGGCCTTTTGAAACAAGTTTCTCGGATGCAAGTTCCATGATCTCTAAATAATTCAGACTGAAGGATACTCTCTTTGGAACTATGATATATGTCATTTGATAGACACTCAGGATATTTGATGCCAGAGATAGTACATACAAAAATAGCCATTCTCAAGATCAACCGTACCTTGTTCTTCTGAAATGATGGTGGAGTCATCTCCCATGTGGATGGGGATGGATTTGACGGTCTCCAAAGATGAGAAGGAATCTCTTTCAGCCATCATGTGGTTCAAAGCTCCAAAATATATCAAGAAATCTTTGGACTTCGAAGTGCTTTCCATGAGGGCATGACCTCTTTCATGATGTGGTTCCTGATCTTGCTAATCTCACCTCCGAAAGATTTCTGGAATATTGATGTGATTTCTCTCAAGGAGAGAAGTAGCTTCATCAAGTTTTTTCTTCGTGCAGACATGTTTACAGTGGAAGCCCTTCCCACATTATGAACACTTGACTTTTTCCTTTCCATGATTCCCTTTTCCTTTGTTCTTCTTTGAGCCAGAAAACTCATCATGCTGTTGGTTTTCAACTTTAGGATTAGGAGCTTCAAATTTACTTTTTGGGTTCTTCTGCTACTTTCCTTTACCCTTCATATCTTTGGGCCCCACGACATGGAGGGCTTGATCACAGGAGGATCTGATGATCCCCATCTGGACAAGCTTATCATGTTCACTTGTTAGGGACTCAATGCAGGCATTGAGTGTAGGCATCTTCCATCCATGGGTTGTGATATTCCCCACATGGAATGTAGAGACAAAAACTGAATAGTTAGCTCCAAGTTTGGAGATTATGGCGAGGATGAGTTGATCATCCTCCTTCTCCACTTTGCATTGCTTCAGCAGTAAGACAGTGTGTTTGAACTTTGTGAAAAAGTCATTCAAGGTCTCTAAATTGGAAGGCTGGAGAGACATCAACTCATTCTCTAGCTGGTATACTCTCAAATCATCCTACTTTCCATACAAGGTTTCCAATTTGTCCCAGATTTCCTCTGGATTCTTCAATCCCGAAAGATGGAAAAGAAGATCCCGGGAAATAGAGAGGCACAAGAATCTGAATGTTTCATCCTTCTTGTTCAAGAATCTAGATTTGTATGTCATAGAAGAAAGCTCTTATTTAGTGTCCATAGTGACCCTATAGAGTCCTCTAGCACACATCTAGATCTCCATGTCTCCTTTCCATGAGTGGAAATTGAACGGATTCAAGAGTTCTACGGAAGAAGCCATATGAATCTGCTTGAGCGAATGCTTTCACCTATTAAAAACCTAAAAATAAAAACAAAAGGGGCACCGTAAGGTCATATAGCTTGCACATTTTAGGCTTTCATCACACCCAGCATAGTCAATAAAGAAAGCTTGATCAACAATTTCCTTACTTGGGGTATTAAGTGGTAATCCTTGGCTTGTAGTGCAGTGCTAGATTTTTGAGCTATTGCTCAATTTTCATGCAAGATCTATCAAAAACCTTGTTTTTGAGAGATCTGAGCTTTGTCCCGCCGTGAGCTCTGATACCATATTAATCTATCATAGTAATCTAGGGACTAAAACACAATCTCATAAGAGATTTCAGACAATTAAACATGAAAATGGCATAATGGTGCTACAAAATGAGTAGCATATCTATATACTCAATAAAGAATGAGTAATACAATGCAATGATCATGCTAGAAGAATGAATGCCAAGGAAATTTGAATTCCAAAGGAGGTCATTTGAATTGAATGAGTGAGTCTAGCTTAACTGAATGTAAGCCACAGTCAACACTCAAGTTAATCACTAATGAAAACCCTAAATGACTCAACTGAACCCTAACTGAAGTCGGAGTGCAATAAATGACTAAGTCTAACTGAAAGTAGCTCAAACACATGTCACTGCAAGAAAACCAACAAGTGGTAGCACATCAATGACTCTAATGAACCCCGATGAGGTTAACTAAAGTGTAACTGACCATCAAAAGTGGTTGGAGGTTCCCCTATTAACTCCAGTTCGTTAAATAATCATTAAATAATCAATTTAATGAAGGAAGGCGCCTTAATTGCTATTTTTAACTGATTGTAACCATCAGTTAGCAATATGGGGAATTAATGACACTCAAATCACCCCTGGAGTGCTCCAGTTAGCCTCCCCAAATGTAGGAGAAGGATAAGTTAGCCTCCTTGACTGAAGGTAGGCATGGGTGTGCTCATGTTGATGTCATCCAATGCTCCTCTTATGTCAATTAGGTCAATAAAACTTATGATAGTGGTTTAACTAGGCCAAATTGACAAAATGATTATGTATGGTGGTAAATGTCTCCAACAATTGGTTTTTAATATGCATGTGAAGCAAAGGAATTGGTTTCGAAAGGAAAATATCTAAATTTTTAGTTAGATACAAGTAGTTGATTTAGAAAGCTTTGTTGAACTGTATAATTTTAAATGGAATGCCTTCTAATGGATATATACTTCGTTTATAATATACATGTGAAGCAAAAGAGTTGGTTTTTAGAGAAAAATATGTAAAATGTTGTTACAACAGATTTCTTTTCTATTTTAAATTAGTCTAATGTACCAAGTTTAATGAGTTAACTTTCAATTTAATTGCTTTATTACTATTAGTTCATTTTATCTACGAAAAATTTCAATGACAAAATTTGTTCTATTTTTAATCTTTTTACTGATATTTCCAAATTTGATAGTACACTCTTCACTCAATGGTATTTGATTACACTTCGCTCAATTTTTTATTTTTCAAGATTTATTTGATGCATATTTTCATTATTTACTTTTTAGTAGGGAAATTCTCGTAATGTATTATTTGATTTTTGTGGACCCCAACTTTTGTTAAATCTTTTGTCAGATTCTTAATCAGGCTACAATTTTAGGGAAATAAGAACCACCGATTGGGTTGACTTTTTATTTTCATCCATCAAATTTCGACAATGAAGAAGGGTTGGATTAGTTCTGTATTTCAAACTACCAGCTATTCGGAAACAATGATGTCCATCATTCAATCATATTCTTTACTAAACTGTCTATGATTCAATAAACAGGAGAATTCATAAAATTATTATTATTATGAACCCCTGATTGAATCTCCAACTAATACCTATTCGGCTAACGACTATAATTAGGTCAATGATACCATCCTTTTCTGAAATGAAGATCTCTATCTAGGAACTCACTCCAGATAACCTACAAACATATCACATATTGGAGGCTCACTCCCCTGATTTGGTCCATTGGATCATTTCTGGTACATGGTTCGGGTGGTTCCCATGCCCTGATTGTAGCTCCTGGTTATTTTCCTTACAAGTTTGACATGAGTTGCAAGAGTCTCGGTTATGTTTTCATGGGCTCATGCTTTGTTCTTGTTTTGGTTGCGGAAGTTCCAGGTGAATTTGGAACTCTGGACCTACTCGGAGATCTGGGCATGGAAAATCTTCATGTTCCCAATGAATTTTCTTTAGAGATGATGGGTTTTTATTTATTTTATGGCGATGGAAACATTAAGGGAGCTACTAAACTTAACAGGAGTTAAGCTAATGGGAGGTGTGATAAACCCTGAGAGAAACATATCTGGGGGGTTGAAATAACTCTCATGAACTGCCAGGTTGTTTAGATTTTTAGTTTCTACACTGATTCAAGGATGATTATCATTCCGTTTTGTCTATATAATTGTGTAGAAGATGGGAATTCTACATTTCAGTAGGGGATATGTAAGTTTTTTGGTCATCCTAGAGCTAACACATCTTTTATAAAAAAATGTTATAAAAAAAACATGTTCTTTCAATTTACATTTATCTCTTTGCACGCTTGGTAAATCTTTTTTTAAATGAATCTATGCTAGTTCTAGTTCACAGTGACTTCATTAACACCATTTGGATTCCTCTTGAAGATATAGCCAACCTTCTTCTTACAAAGATGTACAGGCTTGTGTGGTCTTCTTTTGATGTGCAAACATATTTAATAGCCTTGTTGTTACAATATAATAAACCCACTCATAAAATAATTATTGATTATTTGATTAATTTCCTACCCACTAGCCTAGATAGTTGGCATCCACTTGCACCTTAGAGTCAACACTTTCCATCTATATCCTAAGAATGATTTATTTCTGATTCTGGGTTGATCTTGACCACTTTATGGCCATCCAAAATTGGTAACTGCATGTTTCTATGGATAAGGAAAATCTAGTCAACTAGGAAACTGGCAGCTTTTGTTGCCAACCCATCCTCCATTATTTTCTCTCCATATTCTAGGATTAGCAAGTCTTTCCTTCATTCATCATCACTCACACATGCTATTTCTAATTCATGAGGTGCTTGGTAGATTGGGAAAGTGCTTTAGTCAACTATGGGGTTTATCATAATTAGTAATCTTGCTTTATGAGCTAGCTTGAGTTGTATTCATGCAACTCCTTTTTCCAAGTTATAAGGATGTATTACCTATGTAATAATATTAATTATCATTTATTGATCATTCATTAATTCTTCTTCTTCTCTCCTTGTGTTAATTCTCTACAATTCTATGTGAGGTTAATTGTGTGCCTAGAACCTTATCCAATTTATAAAATTCCTTATGCCATCGAGGCTTTAGAATTTCTACACTTGTCACCAACAGTTTAACTCATCATTTGCATCTGAATATCTAGATTCTATCTATAATCTAAAAGGCCCATATCCACATTAGATATACACGTCCTCATTATTTTGCTCGCTCAGTCATACACCACTTGTTATGCTCCATGATATTTTATTTTCTCCAAGTACTCATTGTAAGCCATTAGCCAGAGCTTAGAGATCAACCTATTTTCTTTGTCATGATTTTTTACCTTGCTTAATAAGTCAAGTTCACCTAGATTTCATCACACTCACACTCAGAGTCCCTTTCCTAGCATTTAGCATTTTGTATTGGGATTTTGGAAATATTTACTAAAATTATTTTGTTAAATCATCAAGAAAATATGAAACAAATAAAAATGGAAAAATAACTAATGAAAAAGACTCACAAATTTGCTCCATTAACCAATAGTTCACAATAGTACATATATAGTACATAATGTATAACTGACCTCTAACTATATGACATTTAGGGTAAGATAACGAACTTAGATTAGAGATTTCAACATCTCGTTCTTTCCTAAAAAGCACCACTACTTGACAATTAACAATGTGTCAAGCCATTCGGAGAGTAAAACTCAGGGAGGTCAGCTACTAATGGCTAAATATCTTTCTGATACAAAATCTAGCAAAAGTAGTGAGACTTCTACTAAGTTGCATGGTTTCAAATTGACCATAACACTATGAAAGATATCAAGAGATGGTTTTGGGATTTCCACTAACCAACTAAAACAATGAAATGGTTTTATGTTTACCACTAACCATATGAACTAGAAGCTCGAATGACTTCTGTTGATCACAAAAATTGTAGCAAGAACCATGAAAAGATGGTTTAAAGATTACCAAAATCTTTCAATAAAACAAGTAGAATCTCTTGTATTCTACTTAATTGATGGTTCTCCAAAATTTTATGGTTCACTTCGTCTTCAAAAGTCGGGAACAAGGTTGCAAACTTGTTTCCCATTTGTTTTGTTCAAATTTTCTTTCCTGTCTTTCATCTCCCTCTCAAGAACAATCTATTATATGCATTAACTTCATGTCTGAACATAAACAAATTCAGAATGTTTCTTGGTTCTTCATGGGTGTTGGGTTCAACCAAAAATGCACCCAATTACAATCATTATCTCAATTTAACAATATTTGATAGTCACGAAAAAACTTGTAAAATCACAGAATGCAAGGATAAAAATATGAAACACAGAAGTTGAGAAAATAAGTGTTAAATTATTCTTTAAAATTCCGAATGTTGAAATTTCTGTTTTAATTTCAATGTTATTCAAATGTCAATGGATGCAATCTTCTATCTGGCTAGCCAGACTACTTTACTCAGCAAATTCAAGACGGCTTCATCTCTTTTACTCAGCTATTTCTGTTTTGATACCTTCCTTATGATGGAAATAATACTTTCAACGCTTCTCTGTGACTTATTCATGCTAATGGATTCTATCTTTTATTTCACCAAAATATGAAACTATCGTTTTTTCAAAAAATATTTCGTTGAAATATATATATAAGATGCCACTCGGGCAAACTTTTCTTTTCTTAAAACAAGTATATTTATGAACTTACATGGACAACTTGCTTTTCTCATGCAAATTGGCATTTTCATAGCTTTACTCTTTGCAGACCCTCCCTGGTTGTGAAAATTTTGAAATTTCTTCGACAGTTGTCTTCTGGTGAACCAGTTTGCTGGAAGCTATACAACATTATTTGAACGATTAAACTTAAAATTTCACCCTTTTAGGATTTTTTTACTAAGGGAGCGTGGATTTGGTCGCTACTCGCTATGTCGTCCTTCAACTTTTGACTGCTTCTCTACGATTTCATCATCTTCAATGACAACAGTTCTTTACATCAAACGGACTGCAAAATTGCTGAGTCGACTAAGAAACAAATCTTTGATTACCATGAACAACGATCTGAAATTCTTACTTAATGTCTCCTCTTCTCTTTCTCTTCATGTGCATGCAACGATCTCTTTTCCGCTTTCACTTTCTTTTTACCGAAACACATTCTGAATGTTCACGTAATGATTTTCTAGTCTCTTTTCTCACACAATTTAGCAAGAAATCTCTCAACAATTTATCAAGAAATCCATAGATCTTATAACTCTCTGATATCACTGTTAAATCATCAAGAAAATATGGAGAAAATATAGTACACAATGGTACTAAAATTTGAAATTTTGACAAAAATTTACTAAACTGATTCTAAACAACACCTCTTTCTCCATGACCCTCCCTCGCGAGTCATGATTATTATGTGGATAATTCTCTTTAGCTCTCTCAACTCTTTCAGTTTGTAACCGATAGCGTGTAAGATTTTAAGCTTAAGATTATGGAAGTTGTTGGCCTTTCTTGTAGTTTGGGATATTTACTTTCACTTTTAAAAAGAAAAGAAAAAAGTATGGACTCGGTTGATACAAGCATATTCTTGAACAAATTTTGTCCCAAGTTGCACTCAACATATTCATCCAAATCTATTAATATCAAGGAAATCTTCTCTCTTAACTGGAAGCACCATTCTATTTATATCAACACTTATCATATCTTTAACTATAGTCAACAAGCTTTCTACTACAAGTCACAAATCTCTTATTCTAGGTTTTTATGCAGTCATATCCTTTACTATAGTCACCGGGATTTTTGCTACAAGTAATAAATACCTTATTGTTGTGGAATTTAGACCATGTCTTTACACAATGGTTTTGCCTCTTCTTTAACTAATGAAGATTCGCCTCATTCCCAAGCAATATAGGAGCTTGCTCTATCCTTTATAGAAATAATCTAGAGAAAAAATGAATATCCCGCTCATTTTCAACTAGACATACATATTTATTTACAAAATAGGGAGGCCAAATAAAGGGAGACCTTCTTAACTCATGCATGCATAATTCCTATGGCTTGGGGTACCACAACAGACAGCTAGACTCCAGAAATCAATCTTCTCCAATATGCAATAGAAATAAACAATCTAACACTAAAGGATCGAACCTCGTACCTTATTCCAGACGGTTGAAGTAGATCCCCGTTGAGCTTTCCAATCTTCAGCTTGAATTGTTATAGCACGTCCTCAACAACAAGTAAACAATACAAGCATACTATATTTCATGGTGTTAGATCTATTCTAGCATATACAATCAATAATGTAAAAGCATTTGACATATTCCAATGGAAACAATATTCATTCAAATACACATTATTGGACAGGAAAAGATATTTCTATTAATAAGAATCAGAGATTACAAGTGACAACCTCTGACGGCACGTCTGCGAACTGGAGAAAATGAATCCCCCACTTGGGCCTCCATCACTTCGATAGCAAGCTTACTAACAATGGGCAAGCTTGGGAAGAACACCACAGTGCTCCAAGGGACAAAGGGATGCAGACTCAAGCATAAACTTCTGGCAACAATGGACTATAATTTCGATGCTCTCAATTTTCTCTTATGCTTTCAATGTACCAAGGGGTTCCTTATATAGCTCTTCAAAGGGATACTGAAGGGTCAAATCTGTGCGATCTCAAGGCATATGGAAGGCCAGGAGTCATATGAGTCAGATCCAAGTCAAGGAACAGTCCAAAAGGATTTGGATTTATGCACACATCCCGATGTACGCGACTATCGAGGGAATAACCGCGTATGTCATACGCAACCTCCTTACTTTAAAGTGTGTCTTCACATCACTAAATATTAGGGCATGAACCTTGAAAAATAATATAAAAATAATATAAAAATAAAAATATAAAAATGAATATAAAAATAATACAAGATTGTGCATCAAATGAGAAGGAAGAAAAAATGTCTATTAGCAGCAAGAATTGGATGGAGGCAGGGAGTAAACGAGGAGGAGATTTGTGTCCATTCACGAGGATTGAAAAGAGGTTGGACAATGCCACCTTGGATGTATCTTCTCATCAAGAGAGAAAAGATTTTAAACACACTCAGATTCAAGGGATGCCAGATTTTTTATTACATGAAAACAAGAAAGAAAATGTGGAGGAACAATTAATTGAGCCTTATGAGGAAAGGAAGAAGGAAAGGTCTATTCCTTCCCAATATTTGAAGGTTAGGAGCTGGAGTTCTTATGATTTTTGCATCATATCAAAGAAAACAGTTTGACTAGGAATGTTCTCACCACAATAAATGGTCTTTGAAATTACTTCGATGCCAGGAAACTAGGAGTTTATGATCCCTAAGTGATCACAAGTTGGGATTAGTCACTTTATGAGTCACATTTAATGAATGCACCAATCTCCTCATACTTTCACCACATTCTTTAGTGCAAATCGTGGTCAGTTGCAGAGTTTATTGGTTGGTCTCATTCTCCCGTGAGGAAGGTCTGAACTTATCCCTCCTAAATTTAATATTTAATGTTGTAATTCACTTGTGTTGGGTCACTGGTTGAATATTGTTTGAAAATTGAGTTGATATAGGATTCATATTTTCCAAGTTATATTCAATGTGTTTCAAATTGTCCAACTAGTTGAGGATGTAGGGTATTCTCTGGTATATCCCATCAAGTGTTAACACAATCATCAACAGTCCCAGAACTGAAACTCACTTGAAATATTCCAGCATATGTGTGTACATGAACTATGTTTCAGTATTGGACTCCATTATATGAATATAGGAATACACTCACATTCTTTTAAGCATTAAAGATGTACATTACAACAATGAATCCCTTATATCAGTCATTGGAAGGAATCCTTGGATAAGATCTGCATCAAACACTTGCAGGCACCTTCTGCTAAAATGTGGCTCTTTGACTTATGCTGGGTACAATTTGACAAGATAAACAATTGCTGATTACAACTCCAATTTACCACGGCTAAGAACTTTGCAGATTTGGAAGTGTTTTACCTGTTCATGTTAGTTGTGAAAAGAGTAAAAGTGTGTTGAGTATGTTCCCATGATTGGGGCCTGTTCCTATCCTTATAACCTATCACCAAATAAAGATTCAATACCACAAGTAAATGGTGGAAACAAGAATAGTAGAAACAAAGGTTTGGGTTTTCAAACTGAAGGAGCAGAAAAGTCTGAGGACGAAATGTTGTTGAACTCTCTGTGGGAAGAGGAGACAGAAAGGATGAGCACTGGAAACTTTTTGGAGTTCCGGGATAGAAGAGAAGGGGAAAGAGGCAAGCATCAAAGCACGGTGATAATGCCCCCTGAAAGGAGAGATTTTGATCCTTTTGTTCAATCTCAGCATGAAGAAAGCATTGCTTTTGGTCAAGTAGACACTCAAATGTCATATTCTGTATTGGATGAACGTGATGGTGGTAGCCAGGAGAAGCAGTTGGACAAGGTTTCACAGGAAGATATTCTTTCTCTAGAAATGCAAGGATTGTTAGCGTTATGCTCATTTAAAAGAGATGAAAACAATGTGCAAGAGGCTTCCCATTATGGTTTTATGACATTGAATATAAAAATAACAGAAGATTGTACATCAAATGAGAAGAAAGAAAACATGTATATTAGTAGCAAGAACTTGATGGAGGTAGAGAATAAACGAGGAGGAGATTTGTGTCCATTCATGAGGATTGAAAAGAGGTTGGACAATGCCACCTTGGATGTATCTTCTCATCAAGACGGAAAAGATTTTATACACACTCAGATTCAAGGGATGCCAGATTTTTTATTACATGAAAATAAGAAAGAAAATGTGGAGGAACAATTCATTGAGCCTTATAAGGAAGAAGGAAAGGTTCTTGTGTTAAATGTTTGGCAGGAAAGGAAGAAGTAAAGGTCTATTCCTTCGCAATATTTGAAGGTTAGGAGCTGGAGTTCTTATGATTTTTGCATCATATCAAAGAAAACAGATTGACTAGGAATGTTCTCACCACAATAAATGGTCTCTGAAATTATTTCAATGGAAGGAAACTAGGAGTTTAATATCCCTAAGTGATCACAAGTTGGGATTAGTCACTTTATGAGTCACATTTAATGAATGCACCAATATCCTCATATTTTCACTACATTCTTCAGTGCAAATCGTGGTCAGTTGTAGATTTTATTGGTTTGTCTCATTCTCCTGTGAGGAAGGTCTAAACTTATCCCAGCTAAATTTAAAATTTAATGTTGTAATCCACTTGTGTTGCGTCACTAGTTGAATATTGTTTGAAAGTTGAGTTGCTATAGGATTCATATTTTCCACGCTATATTCAATGTCTTTTAAATTGTCCAACTAGTCGAGGACGTAGGGTATTCTCTGGTATATCCCATCAAGTGTGAACACAATCATCAATAGTCCCAGAACTGAAACTCACTTGAAATCTTCTAGCATATGTGTGTACATGAACTAAGTTTCAGTATTGGATTCCATTATATGAATCTAGGCATAAACTCACATTCTGTTAAGAATTATAGACGTACGCTACAACAGTGAATCCGTTATATCCGTCATTGGAGGGAATCCTTGGATAAGATCTGCATCAAACACTTCTAGGCACCTTCTGCTAAAATGTGGAACTAAGTTTCAGTATTGGACTCCATTATATGAATCTAGGCATACACTCACATTCTATTAAGAATTATAGACGTACTCTACAACAGTGAATCCCTTATAGCTGTCATTGGAGGGAATCCTTGGATAAGATCTGCATCAAACACTTCTAGGCACCTTCTGCTAAAATGTGGCTCTCTAACTTATGCTGGGTACAATTTGACAAGATAAGAAACTGCTAATTATGACTCCGATTTACCATGGCCAAGAAGTTTGTAGATTTGGAAGTGTTTTACCTGTTCATGTCAATTGTGAAAAGAGTACAAGTATATTGAGTATGTTCCCATGATTGGGGCCTGTTCCTATCCTTATAACCTAGCACCAAATAAAGATTCAATACCACAAGTAAATGCTAGAAACAAGAATAGAGGAAATGAAGGTTTGGGTTTTCAAACTGAAAGAGCATAAAAGTTTGCAGATGAAATGTTGTTGAACTCTCTTGGGCAGAGGAGACAGAAAGGATGAGCACTGGAAACTTTTTGGAGTCCCGAGATAGAAGAGAAGTGAAAATAGGCAAGCATCAAAGCACGGTGATAATGCCCCCTGAAAGGAGAGATTTTGATCCTTTTGTTCAATCTCAGCATGAAGCAAGCATTGCTTTTGGTCAAGTAGACACTCAAATGTCAGATTCTATATGGGACGAAGGTGATGGTGGTACCCAGGAGAAGTAGCTGGATAGGGTTTCACAGGAAGATATTCTTTCTCCAGAAATGCAAGGACTGTCAGAGTTATGCTCATTTAAAAGAGATGAGATAAATGTCCAAGAGGCTTCCCATTATGGTTTTATGACGTTGAATATAAAAATAACAGAAGATTGTAAATCAAATGAGAAGGAAGAAAAACTATCTATTAGCAGCAAGAACTAGATGGAGGCAGGGAATAAATGAGGAGGATATTTGTGTCCATTCACGAGGATTGAAAATAGGTTGGACAATGCCACCTTGGATGTATCTTCTCATAAAGAGAGAAAAGATTTTAAACACACTCGAATTCAAGGGATGCCATATTTTTATTACATGAAAATAATAAAGAAAATGTGGACGAACAATTCATTGAGCCTTATGAGGAAAGGAAGAAGGAAAGGTTCCTGTGTTAAATGTTTGGTAGGAAAGGAATAAGGAAAGATCTATTCCTTCCCAATATTTGAAGGTTAGGAGCTGGAGTTCTTATGATTTTTGCATCATATCAAAGAAAACAAATTGACTAGAAATGTTCTCACCACAATAAATGGTCTCTGAAATTATTTCGATGCAAGGAATGTAGGAGTTTATTGTCCCTAAGTGATCACAAGTTGGGATTAGTCACTTTATGACTCACATTTAATGAATGCACCAATCTCCTCATAATTTCACTACATTATTCAGTGCAAATCGTGCTCAGTTGCAGAGTTTATTGGTTGGTCTCATTCTCTTGTGAGGAAGGTCTGAACTTATCCCTCCTAAATTTAATATTTAATGTTGTA
>LPNX010130269.1:47966-75706 GCA_001517045.1 Pseudotsuga menziesii
TTTCCCTCGTTGCTAGTTGGTGAACTACATTATTCCTGTAAGTGGCTATTAATTTTGGGAGGCATTTAGATATGAAAATTAAACTAGTTCAGAATTTAGTTTGTCAACTATCCTAGATTTGAAATGAATTGAGATTTACATCATTTCTTTTATTATGTGCTCGAAAAAATTCTTCCTCTTGAGATTGTTGAGAGTGTTCACTATTTGGTGGACCCTATATCGAATGAAAGTAGGACATATGTCCATAGATAATTAAGTAAGAATCTTATTAAAGCTATCCAGCTGTCTCAAATGGTTTCCATCAATGGTGAAGTGCATCCTACAAGAAACTTTGCCTAATTGTGTGAGAAAATTAGTGAATTAACAAGCAAACTCTAACTGCCAACAAATCAACAAATACCCCTGGTCATGCCAATGAAAATCAGTGGTCCAAATTAGGTTAAAGAAAAGGGTAGTCAAATAGACATTAAAAGTGTGGACATGAAACAGTGAACTACTCTAGTGTACAATACATTGAGAAAAAGTTAATCAAGATTCTAGGAGGGATATTACATTTGGTTACGTATGAATAGCAGATCTTTTACATGTATGAGGATTTTCTTTCACCATAACCATTCAACTACTTGTATTCGCTAAAATTCCCATAAGTGATTATTTCCATTTGAAGAAAACCTATGGTAGTGGCTCATGTTCTTATAGGCCAAGAGGGATAGAATAGTAATATTTAGGAAAGACAGTGATTCCCTTGAAGTTGGGAGCAAGGCATATATGCCATTCTTTCCTGTATAGGAATGGAAAATGAGAATTCCCTTTGGCCAGAAATATGTGACTGTATGATATTTTCTGTCTTGCGTTTTGGGAAATAAGAAAAGAAGAATTATAAAAATAAAATAAAATAGAAACAAAACAAATAGAAACCAAAATCCTAAAAGCTGAGAATACATGCCAAACCAAAGTATAGTTTCATCTATTAAATTTCAAACTTAAATAAGTTGCTTGCATTTCTCATGTACAATATCACTGGTTAGGAACACTTAGACTTTCTATGATAAAATGGGCCACTTAATCTTTGTGAGAGATGACTAGAATTT
Organism: Pseudotsuga menziesii; assembly: GCA_001517045.1. Classification (NCBI taxonomy): domain Eukaryota; kingdom Viridiplantae; phylum Streptophyta; class Pinopsida; order Pinales; family Pinaceae; genus Pseudotsuga; species Pseudotsuga menziesii. Next base: position 49,058 of record LPNX010130269.1, read on the forward strand.
TTGGAGTATGGAAGTCCAACATAGTTTCTAGTTAACTTGCAACATTAAATCATAGCTTCATAATGATAAAATTAACAAGATTAAGTACTTCAGATGGAAAAGCATGTAGAATTATGGTTGTCAATGAGTAGTTTCTAGTTAACTTGCAACACTAAATCATAGCTTCATAATGATAAAACTAACAAGATTAAGTACTTGAAATGGAAAAGCATGTAGAATTATGGTTGTGAAATCATTGCAGAGGCACCTTGAATAATATAATCATTTAGAAGGGTCCCTTTTAAACACACCCAACGTTAAAAATATTTATTTGGAATTAAGAAAACATAAACTATGCATTGTTGTGAGGAATTTACATTATAATTTTACTGTCTCTTCTAGCTAGTAAGTCTCATCCACTATCAAGGAATTTATATCCTTAGTATTTTGGTTATAAGTTGGAATATTATAGAAAGGTTTACATCTCGATGAAGATAAGCCATGTTGTAGGGAAACCGAGGTGTTGTTGTACATAAAAACTTGAGGTAGGATTTTTAGGAAATCTTAGAAAGGAGGGAAATGCCAGGAACTGTTTTGTGAGATGGAAGAGAATTGCTAAGCCTAAGGAAACTATAGGGTGGGGATTAAAAATGTATACCACTTTGGTAAAGATATGTCTAAAAGAATCTAGTGACTCATCAACTAGGAAGGGATTTGACACATTGTATTTTTGTAATGGTTTTTTTACAAAAATACATTTACTCATTGAATTTTTAAGAGTGGATTCAATCTATAGCTAAATCATATATCAATGCTTATGTAATTTGGACAAAATTCTTAGTACTTTCTTTACCCCTCATTAGAGTGTGTTTGCACATAGTTTTGGAAATTGAGGATGTCAGTTGTGAAAAGAGTCCAAGAGTGCAGTCTGTGTGTGGAGGAGAAGCTCATGAACTTTAAAGGATGTTTGATCTGTAGAAGGAAGTAAGTCTAGATAAAATATAAGATAATTTATTAATGTCCAACAAATGACCACAAATGTTTGATTGTCTGATGCAAGAGTTATGGGCATGAGCTCAGTTGATTTAGCATCTGCAAAAATTCATTCTTCAAGTATTAGATTGGAAATTCCTCCTAATATGGGGAGGGTTGGGCACATGAACAATCCATCAGCCATTATGATTTAACCATATCCATTTAGTTCTCCAACTCCTGTATGGAATATGCCAACTCCCATTCACGAGGGAGTTCAATTAACCAGTGTTGCAAGGAACCTTTACCAGGATTCTCCCCAAATCACTCCATTAAGGCATATTTCTCTAACCCCACAGCTTGGAAAGTATGCAATGGGAAAAACAAATTATTGGACTTCTTGTAGTCCATCTTTACCTTGGGTAACTCCTCGAGCAAAATATGAGTTTGAATTGTCATTTTCCCCCTTTGTTGTGTCCAAACCTATTCATGAAACCCTTAATGATAGGAGTTCAGTACCACTTTTTGTGCCTCATAAAATGACTACATCTCTGGTTCCTTCTGTTTATTCTACCATGATTGGAACTACTGTTCCTTTTGTTGTTAATAATGATAAGATGGAAGCCCAAAAAGGTGTCATGGGAATTGATAGATAGTTGAGTGTTGAACAGAGACCTAGAAAGAGGAGGAAGAGCCATGTATTAGAGGAGATTGATGAAACTAGCAGGTTGACAATGCCTACCTCCAGTGGCTCTATACCTTTTCTTATGTCTCAGGTGGTATTATCTCAGGGTTCATTGGTTGTTTCCCAAAATAGTCATGATGATGGAAAATCAAATTCTTCCCTGACCCCAAGTTCAAGTATTCCATTTGTACCTTCTCCTTCTTATTATCAGACAATACCAAGAGCGGAGGGAGGGCACAGAGATATTTTTTTTTAGCAAACATTAAGTTGTATAAAGTAGGCTATATTGTATTCTCGAGAGGATTATTCTTTAGTAGCAACCGCAGTCAAGCACAGTTAGTTCATTTGGAGCCAGTTAGTTGTTCAAGAAGACTCTAGAGTGAGTTCTCTCAAAATTGATCAAAATTTGTGGAGGCCATTTTAAAAAGGCTCAAGGAAATTCAAATAAATACTTAATTTGGAAATAATTTTCCAGGATCCAATGACAATAATTATACCAAACAAGAAAGCATAATAGTCATTTAGAAGAGCAATTGTCGATCATTAGTTAGAAAGCATCAAAAGAAGCAGAAGCAACTATTTTTTTCAAGGAAACCATAGTGTAGGGTAGGTGGTACAATGAATAATGGTACCTTGGTGCTATCCATATCCTTAACTGGAAAGAAAAGGAAAATACTACGGTACACTAGTTACAAATACATGCTAATCTTCAGGTGTGGGTATGTATGTTTTTCTAAATTGTATGAAACTGAAGAATTTATGTATTTGTTTTCAAACTACAAAATGCATGAAATCGGTGATAGCTACTCATAAAAAGTTAATTGAATGGTTTGATTTAGGTGTATTAAAGAGCAAAAACTGGCCTAACAAAATATTGTTCCAACCCAAAATATCACCCCACCATACCCACACCCACAAGATTGTGAGTCCTGCTCCAACTTTGTCTGATGTAGTTGTTATGGGCACGAGGTCAGTTGATTTAGCAGCTGTAAAAAGTCATTCTTCAAGGATTATATTGGAAATTTATCCTAATATGGGGAGGGTTGGGCACATGAACAATCCATCATCCATTATGAGTTTACATATCCATTTAGTTTTCCATCTCCTGTATGGAATATGCCAACTCCCATTCACGAGGGAGTTCAACTAACCAGTGTTGCAAGGAACCTTTACCTGGATCCTCCCCAAATCACTCCATCAAGGCATATTTCTCTAACCCCACAGCTTAGAAAGTATGCAATGGGAAAAATAGCTTACTGGACTTCTTGTAGTCCATATTTACCCTGGGTTACTCCTCGAGCAAAATCTGAGTCTGAATTGTCATTTTCTCCCTTTATTGTGTCCAAACCTATTTATGAAACCCTTAATGATAGGAGTTCATTACCACTTTGTGTGCCTCATAAAATGACTACAGGTCCGGTCCCTTCTGTTTCTTCTACTATGATTGGAACTACTATTCCTTTTGTTGTTACTGATGATAAGATAGAAGCCCAAAAAGGTGGCATGGTAATTGATAGATAGTTAAGTGTTGAGCAGAGACCTAGAAAGAGGAGGAAGAGCCATGTATTAGAGGAGATTGATGAAACTAGCAGGTTGACAATGCTTGCTTCCAATGGATCTATACCTTTTCCTACATCTCAGGTGGTATTATCTCAGGGTTCATTGGTTGTTTCCTAGAATAGTCATGACGGTGGAAAATCAGATTCTTCCTTGACCCCAAGTTCAAGTATTCCATTTGTACCTTCTCCTTCTTATTAATAGACAATACCAAGAGCAGAGGGAGGGCACAGAGTCATTTTTTTCTGAGCAAACAACAAGATGTATAGAGTAGGATAGATTGTATTATGAAGAGGCTCCTTCTTTAGCAGCAACTGCAATCAAGCACAATTAGTTCATTTGGAGTTAGTTAGTTGTTCAAGAAGACTCCGCAGTGAGTTCTCACAAAATTGATCAAAATTTGTGGAGGCCATTTTAAAAAAACTCAGGGAAATTCAAATCAATACTTAATTTGGAAATAATTTTCCAGGATCCAATGACAATAATTATACCAAACAAGAAAGCATAATAGTCATTTAGAAGAGAAATTGTCGATTATTAGTTAGAAAGCATCAAAAGAAGCAGAAGCAACTATTTTTTTCGAGGAAACCATAGTGCAGGGTAGGTGGTACAATGAATAATGGAACTTTGGCCCTATTCATATCCTTAACTGGAAAGGAAAAGAAAAGACTATGGTACACTTGTTACAAATACATGCTAATATTCGGCTATGGGCATGTATGTTTTTCTAAATTGTATGAACCTGAAGAATATATGTATTTTTTTTCAAAATACAAAATGGATGAGATCGGTGGTAGCTACTCACAAACAGTTTATTGAAAGGTTTGATTTAGGTGTATTGAAGAACAAAGACTGGCCTACCAAAATATTGTTCCATCCCAAAATCTCACCCCACCATACCCACACCCATAAGATTGTTCTTTAGCAGCAACCGCAATCAAGCACAGTCAGGTCATTTGGAGCCAGTTAGTTGTTCAAGAAGACTTCGGAGTGAGTTCTCTCAAAATTGATCAAAATTTGTGGAGGCCATTTTAAAAAGGCTCAGAGAAATTCAAATAAATACTTAATTTCGAAATAATTTTCCAGGATCTAATGACAATAATTATATCAAACAAGAAAGCATAATAGTCATTTAGAAGAGCAATTGCCGATCATTAGTTAGAAAGCATCAAAAGAAGCAAAAGCAACTGTTTTTTTCAAGGAAACCATAGTGCAGGGTAGGTGGTACAATGAATAATGGAACTTTGGCCCTATCCATATCCTTAACTATAAAGGAAAGGAAAAGACTACGGTACACTAGTTACAAATACATGCTAATCTTTAGCTATGGGTATGCATGTTTTTCTAAATTTTATGAACCTGAAGAATATATGTAATTTTTTTTTCAAACTACAAAATGGATGAAATCGGTGATAGCTAGTCACAAACAATTTATTGAAAGGTTTGATTTAGGTTTATTGAAGAGCAAAGACTAGCCTACCAAAAGATTGTTTCAGCTGTTGACATTAAAAACATACAAAATAATGATCTTTGCTAACCTAGAATTTGGTGAAAAAAACTCCTTAAACCTGGAATTTTGAAATACATGAATCCTTCTGCTAAGATGACAATACCCAAAAATCATGCACAATTATGGGGGAAAAACCATCATTACCATTTAAATAGGAGAAATAAAACTACATAAAAATCCATTTTAATTGAACTGGTCTGCAAACACTTTAATCATTCAAGAAAATATCTACATTCACTACATAATCTTATAGAAGCATTTTTTAAACTTACATATCAGAATTATGGGCAATCTTTTCAATAAAGTCTGCTTGGCGTGGATACAATGAACCAATAATTATTTTGACCACAACATATGTGCCCACATTGAAGTAAGGCATGTATGATGCAATGTTGCACAACACTCTCCAGCCATTTGATGGTTGTCCATTATGTTCACCACCTACATCAGCTAGAGCGGATGGACATGCTCTACATAAAGTTCCATGCATCATTTACCTCTTTGCAGGATGTAATTTCCTAATAATGCATCCCATAGAATTGCGATAAAACATAATTATTCACCTTTAATGAACTCAACAAATAACAGTTCATCATGTCAGAGTAGAATGTTAGCAGCAAACTGTTTCAGTGCAAAACCATTACGATACAGTCCATGGAAAATTAGAGATTCCTGAGGAGATAATGTTAATTTTCACTCCATGTATGTGACACAATGTCCCTAAGGTAAAAATGGAAAAACACTAAGATTATTCAAGCTCTAGATGTAACCATAAGAATAGTAGGGATAGGTCATATTACACCTCAAAGTGCATTCACATGCATTTGGAGGCATTATTTTCAGCAATGCAAATTTGTGTGAGCTTGCTGGCCTACCTCAGTAGCTAAGGCAACACATTAGGGACTGTTTTGACATTTTATTGTGCATACTTTATAGATGGATTTTGAGCAACATTTGGAAAAATAAGATTCTGCAAAGCCTATTGTATAGGGATACAAATGAAGGAATTCTATAGACATGCTGTCCCTATTACAGAAGTCATATGAAGACCATCCTGTGCAGAGAAGCAATGAAGATTTTTTAGGTGAGCTAATGTGAGGATTTGGCCGCATCGTGGATATCTGCAAATCTAGAATGGTGAGAGCTCATCCTCTTGGAATAAGAGGGATAATGGATTTTGTGTAGGGTGCATGTCAACATCTACAGTCCCAAAGTTGAATTTGAAAAACTGCCCTATTGTATTCAAGATGAGGATGCAATACAAGAGGTTTTTCAGGAGGCTTGCAGTGAAAGTTTCCTAGGGTATTTTTTGCTTCAGCTCCATTTTACAACTATCTTTCAATCTCCATCGACCAAATCCAACCACAAACTATGTAGGTGTGCTAATGAAACTAATTAGTCCAAATAAAAGCATGAAATTGCATCATTGAATAAAACGGGTCACACTGACTATTATTTAATCACCTATATTCCTCTCATTTGGATGGCCATTTGTGCTCCTCGCATATGGAAAGAGGAAAAAAGTGGAGGAAAAATTAATCCTCGGCCCCAGTCGAGAATATCACCTTTCTGCACACCAATTCGACTTCCATAACCAACATAAGTTAGAGGATCATTTGTGTGCTTCTACTTCTCCTCTAATGGTAGATCAAAGAACTCTCTCGATACCTCACATCCGACCATGAGAAGCTCTAGAGAAACTCCATGGTTTATTAGTTGGAAGCATCCCCAGTCTCTATATTATCTGATATTTCCTCCACAGTATTTCTCCATCATTCGTCACAGAGACCAAAGATATCAATGATGGGTATCTCCTCTTCTAGAAGCTTCTGTTCTAAGGGTTTCTCATCATCAGGTCTCATGTATCTCAAAGGCACAGAATTGATGCTGCTCTCTGCAAGACACTAGACACTCTGGATTGGTTCAGGCCATTTCATTCAAAAACAACCTGAAAAAGCTATCCACTGCTAAATTAAGACAATTGCTAGCGGATTTCTTGTACATTTTTTACTTCCTAGCCATCGGAGCATATATAATGTATATATACCTTAACCTTCATGGAAAAAAAAATTAGGACATTTATCCAAACAAACACAAAAATGTGTAAAGAGTTGAAGCTATCGGGGAAGCAATCCACTCAAGAAAACAAATTTATATTTATATTTTTTTTAATACAAAGAGTTAAGTGAAGTATTGGAGAAGAAATAAAAAAATAAGCTCCTTGCAATAAGCTCTCAAACAATACCACAATCTTTTGGAATTCTTGAAGGTTTGTAGATGATTGTTCTATATAATAATTCTCTTGAAGGACTTCTTCTTAGAGGCCTGATTCATTTGAAAAACTTGACTAATGTCAATTTCTGGAACAACAAATTGAATGGAAGCATAATTCCTCTTTGTGGTTCAAGTTTTCTCAAAACATTGGACTTGAAAAATAATAGTTTTTTCATAGGAAATCCCATCCCAATTGATTGATTCCAGAGGTTTAAGTTGTCTCTGACTAGGTGGGAATGGATTGAACAACAACATTCCTAAAGAGATTGGCCAGATGTTGGAGCTCAATCTATTGGACTTATCTTGGAATAAGATCACAGGTGGGTTACCTACAGAACTTGCTAAGTGCACGCATTTGAGTCATCTGGATCTGAATAATAATAATTTCTCTAGACCTATCCTTGGATGGTTTGGTGATTCCTGCAGGCTTGGAGAGCTAAAACTCTCCTTCAATGAATTTAATGGAACAATTACATATCGGCTTGGGAATTGTACCAGTTTACTCACTCTTTCTCTTGACAACAATAAGCTTTGGGGTAGTTTACCAAGGCAGCTGGGGAACCTTGTTTCCTTGAATGTTCTCTATTTCCAGAAGAATAACTTTTCTGGACTAATCCCTTCTTCTATAAAAAAATGTGAAAATTTTTATGACTTGAGGCTCTCATACAATTCTTTGACAGGCTCAATTCCAATGGAGATTGGAAATATTGGTAATATACAAGTCATGCTAGACTTGAGTGGTAATTTTTTGTCTGGAAGTATTCCTTTTTCACTTCAGGATTTAATGATGCTTGAATTTCTCAATCTCTCCAATAATCAACTTAGCGGTCAAGTTCCTGATGAGATTGGGGATCTTAGAAGCTTCGATAAGTTGAACTTATCCAATAATTTTCTCCAAGGATAGTTGCCATTGAGTGCTTCCAAATGGCATTGGATCTCTTTTGTGGGAAATCCTGGACTCTCCGGAAAGCCGTTGGCTCCCTGCTCACAAGTTTCATTCGAATCTTCAAGATCTAGAAGGAACCAACTAACAAAGAGAGCAGTAGATGGCATCTCTATTGCAATTGTATTGAGTTTAATCCTTTTGGGTGGCATTACGTTCTTGGTTTTATTGAAAATTTATGCTATTTGGGCCAAAGCAATTTCTTCCTCTAGCTCAGTTTACCACGGGCATGACTTTGAATTGAACAACGAAGAATGTAAACGGACATTTGAAAGCATGGTTGAAGAAACATACATAACTCAAGATGATTATAACACAGGGTCTTCTGAGAACCATAATTTACCCTAAAGAATACGTATATTCCAAAAGAGCCACATGGAAGAAATAAGTTTGCAAAGTGAGAATGATGCTGATGGAATATGTCCTTGAAGGAAAGGACATTTTTGTGTTGAGCTTCATAACTTTTTTGGATTGCAGTCAGTTTTAATTGAGAAAAATATCTACAAGGGATGTCTACTTTAATGAGATCATTGTAAGAAGATTATTCATTTGGGATGACTAATAGCACTGAAATGTTTCAAGTATCATTCAGTGTGGAACTAATCTTGGCATTATAGTCTCATCACTTGCCACAACTACCAACTGTATTTGTTTATGGCCTCAAAGTTGAATTTCTTGGAGCACAAGAATATATTATACTAATATTGTTCCTCACATAACCTGTTCAGTTTCCCTTAGCATTTCAAGTGGGAGAAGCTATTTAGTTTTCAAGGACCCCTAGGACTAGACATATGGGAAAACAACATTAAAGCAAGCTACTCAAACTTCAAATTGTCTACAACACCTCCAAAATTGCATACCCCTCAGCTGCAAGCTAGTACCACACAAATTGGACAGTAAATAGGGAGTGTGCCCCTCTCATGGAATCAATATTTATGGCAACTGTGTATTGTACCAGAGCATCCTCACAAAAATGGTGTTTTCAACATGGACTGTCCATTCTGCAGATGTCATTCTACTTGGACCTAGGACAACTATGGAGGGGTTCAATGGGGTGGGTATTAGGTGGGACATGGATATCAAGAAATCAAAGCTGTGGGCTCCAGTTCCAGATCAATTTGCGGGTGGTCGGTTGGATCGACATAGCTTGAGACCCACGAGCTAGTAACCTACCACATAGACGAGCGAGCACACAAGACGAGATGATGTAGGGAGTTGATTCAATGCCTAGGGTTAGTGTCAATGCCCGGGATAAATGATAAAAATTCCAAGTAAAAAGAAACTTATCAGTGATTTTAACCTAACTACCTACTCTTCAGGAAAAATTTACCAATTCGCACTAAACCAAGAAACTTTCAGTATTATAATCGGGAAAAATTTATCAATTCACACTGAACCAAGAAACTTACCAGGTATTTTGTAAGGAAATAAGGAGATGTTGAATCTAGAGCTGCAGAATTTGTGGTCCGTCTCTTCACGAGCCTCCAGGTTCTCTCCATTTTTTTTTTATCTTGGCAACGATGGTAATACCGAAATTGTAAACCATCAACCGTGGTAAATATCCATACCAATCTCCTCAACGATATCGCAGATTGGATAGGCTATTTGGAACCAACGAGCTAATTATTCATTAATGGAATTAGAGGATGAAATATCCATTGGGTTCAGGAAAATCTGCCATCATGCCCTAACAGAGGTGGGTGGAGAGTTGGGTGGCAGAATAGATTTTTTTGTTTTATTTTTATTATTTTATTATATAAATTATGTTAATTAGGTATATATTATATTTTTTTTAATAATTATCGTATAAGTTGTTTAGTTTTAATTTGAACTAGTCTATAGAGTCGATGACTTGGCCCGGAAGTTGGTCGTAGTCACCACTTCTCGGCAAAATCATCGACTCCAACCTGTCCCAAAATATGATCAATACTCTTCAAGACGGTGACCGGTGAAAGCCAAAAATGAGGGCCTTGCATCCCCTCGAGAATTGACCATTTGAATGTGCCTCCATGTAAATGTACCAAATGCATCCAATGCATGGCCAAAAAAAAACATCAACATCGGATCTATGGATTGAAAGTATCATTCGACCCCTGCTCTACAATGACATTTGCAACAAGTAAACCTCCTTGCAAAGTTTAATCACTTTTTCTAATGTCTGCTTCAGTTTTCCTTTGGAGCATGTGAGGAATGTTGATGTGCAAAAACCAGTGATCTTTGCAAATAGTGGCATTGTAGGAGGGTGCTCATGCTTTTCCCAGGACGAAAGATCAAAATGCATATGGTTATGAGCGCATAGGCTGGAGATGGTGATAATTGTGAATATAAAGTGGAAGCAGTAACTCCGGTAGCATTGAGACTTGTAAAAATCCATAACAATTGGTTATTGATTGGAGTGATGAAAATTATCGGAGTGACAAGAACCATACCTTTTAAGCGCATCGACTAGTCACTATGAGGTCCTAAACCGACCTATCATCTGAAAAAATAGGGTATCGAGTGCAAAAAACAGGGGAGTAGGGGTCGAATGATACCTTCAGCCTACAGATCCAAAGTGGACGTGTTTTTTGAGCCATGCATTGGATGCATTTGGTAAGTCTATGTGGAGGAGGTGCTTTCGAATGGTCTGTTCTTGAGGGGATGTATGACTAATATGGTTCTTCTAGCTAGGTATTGATATGGTATTGGTTCTAGTACCTAATTCATAATTGATGTAGGGACCTAATTTTCCTTTGGAACATGCTTAGTCAGGTTTGCTTCAATGGTGTAGCAGGGATAAAGATGGTCAAGAGAAAATTTGCGCAATTGGTTTGGTGGATCTCTAAAGATTGAGGTGCATGGCACCAATATTACTAATAGAAGGTGTTACAGTGTACAAAATTTAATTTACACTTCATTGTCAAATTTGTAATTTTTCATGACACAATTAAAAATGACTAACATAAATGACTAATTCATATTCTTCTAGATAGTCATTTTTTATGTCGTGACTAAATTAGTTGTTTATGTTAGTCATTTTTAATTCGGTCACTTATTATCTACTCATATTTGTTAACTGGTGACTAAATTAGTCGTTAATTTTAGTTGTTTATAGTTGGATCAATCAAAATTGCTCATATTTAGTAGTAAATCACTTGAAAAACCTATGGTGACTAAAATTTGTAGTCACCTAGTAGCTAATTCCTCATTTTGTACTAGTGATAGTGTCAACAATAACTCATTTAGTAGGAATGTCACTGAACTCATTTGAACTCTCATAGCACATTGCTCTGCTGCAGAGATGGTACCAACAATGCACTTTTTTAGTCACATTTTGCATAACATCTTACTCAACAAAAATTTAGCTGCGAATCTAACACCTTGATCATTGATGGTGGTTATATCAAAGTCATACTTATCCTGTGGAATATTATACTTTTCCTTCATCCGAGTAACAATGTTTTTTTCTTTATCCTTGCCAAGAAAGAATGGTGTTAGACTCAACCTCTACCTTAGGTAATCCTACAATAGCATCTATGAGGTTGACATCAACAAATATTCATGTATTTAACCATATACACCCCCCATGAAAACAAATCAGTAATTGTTTCATACATGTGTTGACTTCTGTATATCGACAAAAATGGGGCATGTACAATAGCGGTACAATTCCTAACTCATCTAAACCACGAGGCCAATACATCGGTACCAACTGAATAGGCCCTCATTCCACCAATTGCATCGATTTCATATACTTCAAGATGTGAATTTCATGGAACTTCCTCATGATAAAAAAAGGTCAATTGCTTCAAGTTATCCATAATGTTCAGCGTCACGTGAACTCCCTGTAGAATGGATGGATTTACAAGTGGATATTTAGAATTATTTTGAATGACCGAGGCATCACATTTTTGAGGTGGAATATATCCAAACAATATGGTCGTTGAACCAGACCTGGAAGCCTTAACATCATGTGTGGCTTTAAATATTTTCTCTAGAGGAACTACCCGACTATCCATGCATTTATTTCTTAGTGGATTCACAAGGACTAGTTGTGACACAACCTATGGTTCCTCCTCAACAATAGGTATCGCGAACAAATTTTCTATAGCCAAACCTGAACAATGCATTTGTATTACAAACAGATTCAACACCAATACATAGTTCTATGTGATCTATGATGAAAGAAGAGTTGCTTAGTATTTATGATCATGGGAAAAATATGCATAGGTCCTCAGAATCAGACAATGAAGTAGAATCATGTTATCAAAGACTCCAGTAATCAATGCAAGGAGATAGAGATAAAGAAGAAGTCTACTAAACAAATAAAGATAAGTATTTGAATATCCATTTCCTATGTATCTAGTTTCTTAAATGATATTGTTCATCTGTCTACATAGATATGTTCCTAGATTTAGGAAGTGTATTATGCATGTTGCAGTGTCTGCATTTATGAAAATTATACTACTAAGTTGCATATGATGGGTAAGTAGTCTGTGGCATTGTACAACATTCCATTGCTACTTATCTAAAATGAAACCTATTTGCTGGCATATTGGGAGTAGTGTTCACTCCTAATAATGTTATGGTATAGATGGAAGGCATCTAGAAAGTTACCATATGTATACGGGATATGGATGAATGTTGTAGAATTGGATAAGGTAGTTGCATGTCTGTGTGACATATATCTTTATCCATTAGAATTTTTTTGAAAATTATGAAATGTTTCTAATCATGCAACTAAATTTTCATTGTAGGAAAGAGTGCATACAATCACCTACAAGAAAAGAAGAATGAAACTTTTTCTGAAGAACAAGTGATGACGGTTCAGATAGAATATTCAATCGAACGAAATGAAGAGGAACATGAAGCTCTCAAGGACAAAGACACCATGATGGAAGAAAGAGATTTAGAAGAATATAAGAATCATGATATGACCAAACCACAGAGAGCGGTAGATACACCATGAGAGATGAATACAATCTTGGGCATTAAATAACATCCAGTATGAACAAAACTATGACGATATTTCCAAAGAAAGTAAGATTCCTATGACATACTCTTGTTATGCAGAACTATTGTGTGACATCATTGATGCAGATCCTTACATCTATGAAGAAGCAACTAAGAAGAAATGGAAGGAGACTGTGATCAAATAATACGAGTTGATCATGATATCTAGGATGTAGTTCCAAGACCTGAAGGGAATTCCATTGTTTCTTCCATGTGGATCTACTAGATCAAGCATGTAGAAGATTCCAACATCAAGAAATACAAAGAAAGGTTCATGGTTTCTCTCAAAAAGAGGGAGTATATGATGACGATACATACTCCATTGACCAAAAACACTTCTCCAAATAAGTAGAAGTGCATATCAATATGATAACCACATGTGCATAGAAGGATTTTTATGGACTCAGAAGGAACCCATGGGGTAGAACCAACAGTTATATGAGGAGCTTGAAGATCACCTATAGCGATGGAGATATCAACCTTTGATACAAGATTGAATATGGAAGCCTACAGAGGATGAAAACATCACATATGGTTGCAAGAGAAACTTTCAACAAATATCGATATGGAGGATCTCTCTATCCAATGACCTTGAAAGATGACATAGATGGATACATAGAAGATCGGTAGCATAGGAGGGTTACCAGTCACTCCAATACAGAATGTTATGATAAAGATAGTAAAAAATTCATAGGAAGGATGGTACTCCACTATAATTTTCATGAATTAGAATTTAGGTTCACTAACTCTGCTGCAATAAACTTTAAAAGAAACTTTAAGATAACTAGCTTATAGGTGGGAAAATTAGAAAGATGAGGAGAGAGTAATTAGGATTTAAAGGTGGGATCAATAACGTATGGAAGGATATTTTTATTTCAGGTTCCTAATATCCTATGTTTTTTTGCATTTATGTTTCAAACATAATCTCCATGGAAATCTACTTCTAGGATTCTAGGAGTCCCAACCGGTGCAAACAAAAACCCTTAGTAGCAGTTTCCAAGAAACCAATGGATAAGGGAGTATTAGGAATATTTTATAAATATTTAATTAATATATATAGAATTATTTACAGATTTATACATATCATAAACAACTAAAATTGATTCTAAAGATCGCAATGGCAAAACTAGCTCTTAGGACAACTCGTTAGCTTCATCTTCAGGATTTCCCAAATAGGTGAAGGAGGCTAGAAATTCTCTGTTTTAGAAATTTGAGACTTATATAAACATATTAAGGACACACAAGAACAATAATGGTTGGATTTGGATACTCATATATTGAATTATGCATCTTATTCTAAACTTAGTCAATTCTAGGTGCAAATCTAGACTAGGTTGTGTAAAATCAAGTAAAACTCAGTCATATAGATTCAGATTGATATAAAAATTATAGAGAATGTTTATAACATCATTTTACTTCTATTTATGTCGAAATAAATCTCATAAATAATCTATATAGCATTATTTAACAAGATGAATCAATACAGGGAAATTTAGAATCTATATTCAAAGAGATACTTGGAGATTTGAACCCTCATATGTATTCATGTACTAGAGACTTAAGGATATACCGATACACCTAAAATACTATCATTAATTTATGAAGGCTTCTATCAAAGCTCGAACTGAATCTTGAATGGTTTCTTCTTGGCTCTCTATGATCTACAATGAGGAATGGGAGAGAAGATAAAAGTAGGGAAGGGAGACTTGGGATGCATCACTTAAGGGAACCAAGGCTCATCACTTAGTTTCAAATATTATATTCACATAGAATCAAAACATTCTCAATCTAAAATGAGAAATGGAGTTGGAAGCACCCTTAAATAAATCTTGAATCACTTGTTGAACAAGTCCATCACTTGTTGAGAAAGTTGCCACTTGCAAACCCTAAACTTAATCATTGATGCGCCCTCCATGAGGAAAATATAAATTAAGTATCTCTGGTAGTGTTTACTAATTTTTTCCCTTCATGACAAAGTGGAAATTGCACCCTCCTTTGAGTGAGAGTTTCCATATTAGGATTGGAGATGTTTCCTTCCAAGTATCTTCTCATCAAAATAAAAACTGCACCCTCCCTTGGCCAAAGTTGCCTTCTCTTAAACTGACTTATTTTCCTTCACCCTCTCCTTTTGAAACTGCTGGATTTTCCTTTCTTTTGTCAGTTTCTATATTTTTGTGATTATTTGTTTTTGTGAGTTTTTTTTTACAGATTCTATTTTTCATCCAAGGAAAGTTTACTTTCCTAATGCACCCTCCTAACATGACACTCATTTCCACATGTCGTTATTTTCCACATTAATTAAATAATTACATAAAATAATCAGAATTTGAAATTATCCTAATACATGCTTCTATATTTTTTAATAACCAAAATTCCCTAGTTAATTTAATTAATTCAATTTTTAACTCTTAGGTGCGTGACATGGTGAACACTTAATGTCCTTCCATGAAGGATCATTATAGTCCTCCCCTCCCAAGTCTGCTTGTCCTTAAGCAGAAGCAATCTAAGGTGGTGAAAAATTGGTTCACCCAAAGAAGTCATTCCCCCATGTAGGAGAACTCGTAAATGATATCACATATATGAAATCATGTGAAGAAAGGTTGACTTGCTCCATCAAGCCAGGATGTAAATAGATTCTCCAAAGAAAAGAAATTCCAGGGTCCCATTTCTTTCATTGTATCCCCATCGATGAGAATGACATCCACCACAACTCCTCAGATAAAAGTATTAATGGATCCCATTTCTTCGACTACAAGTATCGATGTAGTAGTGTCAAAGTTAGAAACTTGGACACCCCAATGAATGCCAAGATCCCACTGTCTAGTGTGCATCCTTCTAGTCATCATCAACATCATACATAATCCACCATCATGAAAGGTACTATGAAGGATAGAAATAACACCATGAATAATGACGAAATCATGAAAGGTATTTCAATCTTTGAGCTAGGACAAAATATTGAGAGATTATCCATCATAAAATATATGTCCCCAAATTGAGTTTGAATCCAAACCAGTCTATTCAATATCCTAGGAAGGTTCTTATGGGACTAGTGCTCACAAGAATCAAATGTGAAATCCATGAGGATGAAGTGACAAGGGTGAAAATACCATGTCCAACAACAAGAAGGGTAGGTATCATCCAACCAATAAGGATGCCCAATATGCTCACAATAGAATGGTATATACAAATCATCTATGAGAATGCAATAAGGAAATAAAAATATATGTCTCCTCATCCAACAAGGGGATGCAATGAAACTCCAACCAAAATATCTATATTAACATATTCAGTTGATCAACTCTATGCAATTTTTCAAAGGGTGCAAGGATCCGTCCAAATGTGTGTATTTTATCCACAGAGGCCACTTTATGCAATATATATTTCTTAAAAAATTCTCTTGGCAGTTTGCTTGCTTAGCTGCCTTCCATTGATCATGATCATAATGTTTTTTGCAATAAGAATCCATGTGTGACATGTAATATTCCAACCAATACATATGTGGATTAATGGCATCAAATGGAAGAAATATGTTCCTATGATTCTCCATCCGTGACTATTTCTCACCTATATAAATCTTATGATCTCCCAAACATGGAACTAGTGTATAACTCGAACGGATCAACTCCCTGCCACTTTGTCCATTCAATCGGTGCAATTAAATGAAAGAGGCTTCAAATAATGAAAGTGGATGCTTATGTTTTTTGTTGGGAAGGGAATGGTTCTTTCATAAAGTCATCATAAACACATATGGGATCCTCCTTCTCCTCGTGTGCAACCAACAAGGAAATTTCCCTCTCCCAATTTTCACCCCCACCTAATGTAGCTGAAATAGACGTGTTCGGTGAATAACGATGAACCAACTCTCTGAAATACTCATACATAAATATAAGGGATGAAAAACTTCCTACATTGGCTGGCTCAGTGTAAGTGCCACCATGTTATCCATTCAAAAGTGTGCAACAATATTCTAAGGGAAATTCATAATCTCTTTGGCAATGAACAAGTAATTGGTCTCCAGTTTTCTTGACCTTAAACTCATTAAGCACAATAAAATAAAAATGCACCTCATGTGCATGTGTATTGAAGATATCTAATGGATGAAAAATAAGTATTTTCCTTTGGTCATATGTTATGACAATGGCAGTCACAAAAAAATGTATTACAGAAATAAATAAATAAATCCTTTACCTCCCAAAGTCTTTATTTCAATTATGTCTCTATCCACCCAATCAATGGATGAATAACGACTTTTATTTGTTGATCCATATGGAATGTGATCATCCACCTCCTCTGGTGAAGAATCTACCACCAATAATGGAAACTCATGAGGTTTCCCTTTCAAGGCATGCATGTCAAACAACCCTCTACTAATGAAAGCAATTCTAGTGCATCCTTAATCCTCTATTTCAGTGATATATTTATGTACCCAATCCATGAATAGATAAACACCTTTGCATGTTGATTCAATTGGAATATCCTCATCCATATTTCCCATATATAAGAACAATTCATCCCTCCTCTCAATCTCAATGAGTTCATGGCCAAGATTTTCTTCCTCATATCTTTTCATAAGCATCTTCAAATATGCTCCTTACTCATGGTTTTCCTCCACATGAGGTTCCTTCAGCACATCCAAAGTAGTTCCTACCATGCGCACATGATTATTTTCCATTCAATATGGGGTGTGTGGTTCATTCAAAACGCTTTGAAGTTCATCAATTTGCAGCATTGACTTTTGAAGATAGTCTTGGGTTCTCATCAAGGAATCATATGTAGACTCCCATTTACTATGGAGTCTTTCATACTCTCTTTTTTCCTCTCAATGCACAATGGTACATT
The DNA here is from genome assembly GCA_001517045.1 of Pseudotsuga menziesii. Taxonomy (NCBI): domain Eukaryota; kingdom Viridiplantae; phylum Streptophyta; class Pinopsida; order Pinales; family Pinaceae; genus Pseudotsuga; species Pseudotsuga menziesii. The sequence continues at coordinate 66,812 of LPNX010130269.1, forward strand.
TTAGCTACCATAAGGGGATAATCTCTGTCAGATTGTAATTTTATATAGCTATCCTTCATCTTGGCCATGCCTTCTTTAGGTGCTATGCGCTCTTCTAGAAAGGATTATCCTTCCAACTCTCCATCAGAATCTTTCCAATGGCATATTATCACCAAGGCATTGATGTGAACAAGGTTGTTCATGGATGCCATTAGATTCTCTTTGTCCTCCTTTAGTGATATCCTCAATTGATGTGCCTCACAAAGAATATCCTCCATCAAGTTTTCTCCTTCCAATTGTTGACATGTATTACCCTCTTTCTTTTTGCATGGATCCACAACACATACTTCATTTCCAACATATCGATCAGCTTTTGAATCTTCTACAAGACTACTTCCATGATAGGAAGTAGAGGGTATCTCAGAAATTTGTAATAAAATGTGATCTTTGTACATATCAGGAAGTACATCATACCTTGGAATTTCATCTTCCTTGCCTTTATGTAGGGGAACTATGGTGGCCTTATCTTCCACCAAATTATATGGGTCACAACCAAGTGGTGTGGCCTTGTCTTCTTCTTCATTATGTGACTCAAGAGGTGACTGTAAATATGATTTATAAAATTCTTTTGGATCTGATCCAAAATATGTCTCACCACCCATACATGAACCAACATCCTTAGCAGTGATATCGACATAACCCACAAAGAAGTTGGAAGTGTGTTCATCTTCACTTTCTTCTCCTATGCAACCATCTTGCAGTGACTTGTACTCCACTTCCTAGATATATGCCTCTACCTCATTTCTCTTCTCCTCAAGCAACTTGAGACTTATTCATATTTAGTGGTACTCATGTCACAACCTTTAGAAGCTATGTTTCAAGAAAACCCAAACAAACTCATAAATATTGAACATACATATGGCTTTGATGAATCTTCACCTTTGGTTCCTTCTTCTTCTTCTTTGCTCAGAGAAGTGGAACAACTTGGTTTCTATATGGATGAATTTCTTCTCTTGAAAAAATTATAATCAACATTCTGAGGCCAAAATCCATACATGAGATAGGCATACTCCTTGAAGGTCATAACTGCACCGATAGTCTTGAGAAAAGTTAGATACTCCTTGTAATAGCAAGGCATGTTTTCACATGATTCTATCATATTTGTCAACTATTCATTAACAATGGATAATCATATATGATATATTCTCTATTTGACGTCCAATAGACTTCATCGTCTTCATGTCTTGCTAGGCCTCCATCAACAAAGAGGATTTCTTCTTCTTCACATTGTTTATCATAGTCATCATCAGAGTATGGCATAGCTAAAATTTTATTCTCTTGAGAGAGTAATTTCCACATGGGTGGATTAAAGTGCTATGATAGCACTATAATGTTCCTGAATCATAATTAAGACTCACTAAATTTGTTGCAATAAATTTTAAAACAAACTTAAAGATAACTAGCTGATAGGTGGGAAAATTATCAGGTTGAGGAGAGAGTAAATGTGATTTAATGGTGAGATAAATAATATAGGGAATTATACTATTTTTTCATGTTCCTAAGATCATGTATGTTAGTAACATTTATGTTTTGAACATCATCATAGTTGAATTCTACTTCTAGGATTCTAGGAGTCCCAACCGGTGCAAACAAAACCCTTACTAGCAATTTCCAAGCAACCAGTGGCTAAGAGATTATTAGGAATATTTTAGAAATATTTCATGAATTTATATATAAATATTTAAAATATTATACAAATACGAAATGAATAAAAGTGATTATAAAGGTCTCAATGGTAAAACCTCCTCTTATGATAGCTCACTAGCTTCATCTTTAGGATTTCCCAAATAGGTGAAGGAGGTTAGGAATTATCTGTTTCATAAATTAGAGACTTAGATAAACATGTTAAGGACAAATAACAACAACAATGGTTGGATTTGGAGATTTAGAGTTCAAATTATGCATCTTATGGTAAAACTAGTCAATTCTAGGTGCAAATCTAGACTAGGTTGGTAAAATCAAATAACTCATTCATACAGATTCAGATTGATAAAAAAATTAAAAAAAATGTTTATAACATAAATTTAAATCCATGGATGTAAAAATAATATATATAGTATTCTCTAACAAGATGCATCAATACAAGGAATTTTAGAAGCTATTATCAAAGAGAGACATGGAGATTCAAACCCTCAGATGTATTTATGTATTGGAAAATTCAAGATCTAATAGATACACCTGAAATAATTCCATTGATGGATGAAGGATTATATCATAGCTCGAAATGAATCTTGGATGGTTTCTCATTGGATCTCTGCGATATGTAATGAGGAATGGCAGAGAAGAGAATAATAGGGAAGGGAGACTTGGGGCGCATCATCCGAGGGAACTAAGTCTCGTCATTCAGTTTCGAATCTTAGATTTACATAGCATCAAATAATTCACAATATAAATTGAGAAATGGATTTGGAAGCACCCTTAAATAAATATTGAGTTACCTATTGAGCAAGCCCATGACTTGTTGAGCAAGTTGCCACTTGCAAACCCTAACCCTAATCATGGATGCACCCTCCTTGAGGAAAATAGCAAGTAAGTATCTTTATTAATGTTTCTAAATTTGATCCCTTAAGTCCAAAGTGGAAATTGCACTCCTCTTTAGGTAAAATTTTCCTTATTATGAGTGGAGATGTTTCCTTGCAAGTATCTTCTCACTAAACTAAAAATTGTGCCCTGCCTTGGCCAAAGTTGACTACTTTTCCTTGCTTTTGTCAGCTTCTATCTTTTTCTCACTGTTTTCTTTTTCTATTTTTGATCCAAGGAAATTTGAATTTCCTAATGCACCCTCATGACATGGCACCCATTTCCACATGTCATTATTTTCCACATTAATTAAATAATTACATAAAATAATCAAAATTATAAATTATCATAATAGATGCCTCCATAGTTTTTAATATCCAAAATTCCCTAGGTAATTTAATTAATTCAATTTTCAACCCCTAGGTGCTTGACATGGTCAACGCTTAATGTACTTCAAGCAATGAAAATTACATCCACTTCATAGGGTGTGACTACAGAAGATCCCAGAGTTCAAGAATCTTGACGTGGTGTGGCAGGATGGACAACTTCTTGATGGTCTTAGGATTTACCAAGAGTAAAGCAGATTCCAAAATTTACTTTAAGGTTGAAGGCAGAAGACCAATGATTCTCCTGCTATAGTTTGATCACATGTTTTTGACAGGAGAGGACGAAATCATTGTATATGCAAAGAGAAATCTTTCCATTGAGTTCGAGATGAAAAACCAACGGATGATGCACTACTTCTTAGGCATGGAGGTGTGACAAAGTGTTGATGGGATCTTCCTTAGTTAAGTAAATTATGCAGTGAAGATTATGAAGAGATTCTGAATGTTGGACTACAAGGCGATAACCACACCAATGGAATAGAACTTGACACTATTGTGTGATGCTTCATTAGAGATTGTTTATGCCACAATGTATCATCAAATGATTGGTCCATTGATGTACCTGATGAACACAAGATGAAACATATGCTTTGTTGTGAAAACCCTAAGACAGTTCCTAACGGATTTGATAGATGCTCACCTTATTGTTGCAAATCATGTATTGAGGTACCTACAGGGTATAGTTGACTATGGGATCAAGTATGATTTCAATGAGAAGATTAACCAGCATGGTTGTGTTGATTTGGATTGGGTAAGAAGTTCCAGTGATAGGAAGAGCACTTTGGGATCTTTCTTCAGTTTGGGATTCAGTATGATCTCCTAGTTTAGCAGGGAACAGTCTTATGTGGAATTTAGTACAACCGAGGAAGAGTATGTTGCAGCATGTTTGGCCAGTTGTGAGGCAGTGTGGCTTTGAAAGCTACTATATGATTTTTCTAATATTGAGTTAGAGGAGACTTATATATTTTTTGATAACCAGAGTTGTGTGAAGTTGTTATAGAACCCGGTGTTCCATAACAATTTGAATGACATTGAGATCAAGTATTACTATATCTAGGATATGGTGTAGAGAGGAGCAATGAATCTCCATTATATGGTGACATATGAACACATATATGATGTGTTGACCAAGCCACTAGCTAGATTAAAGTTTGAGTACTTTAGAGAGAGAATAGGTGTCATCCAGATCGAGGTCCCTAGAAAGAGGGAGTGATGAGACCTTGCATGGTGGTAGACATAGGTTATCCTTAAACATAATAAGTCTCGGAGTGCTCCCATGCTATAGATGAAAAGGAGACCAAAAGACGTAGACACACTAGAACAATATATCACATGGGAATAAATATAGGTTTTCCCTCGATGTAATTAGTCTTGGCATAGAATTTAGGTTGTCCCATGATGTAATCAGTCCTCTCAGGTTGTCCTCAGATTTAATCAGTCCTAGCATAGAATGCATGTTTTCCCTAGATGTAATGAGTCCTGGAAGTTTGTCCTCAGATGGGACTAGTCTTGGCATAGAATGCAGGTTGTTCATGGATGTGTACTACAGTAGCAGTGACTATGATGATCTAATGATGATGACCTGACCAGAGTGTTGATACTATGGCAAGAGAATACCTTCCTAATCAAGAGGGATTGTTGTTGGAATTGTAACTTTGGAAGACATTTTGTTGTATATTATCATTATATATTGTTGTAACATCATCGGAGATGTTTTCCCTCCATTTGGGATGACATTATTGTGTATGGTCATTGAGGTAAAACCTCTTTTGTAATCTAGGGAAATAGTCCCCAAGATAAATAAAATAAAATGTATGTTTGCGTCTCCCTAGGTAAATTCAACCCTACTAGGTTAAGAGGTCAGCCCAATCAAGTTTTAGGCTAGTCACCTGATGTGTATAAATAGGGAAGGAAGCCTCCCTCATTTAGACACACACTCACACACTCTCTCATGTGTGCATTAGGATAGAGAGGACAAGTTTTCTAGAGGATAAAGAGAGAGAGATGTAGAAGACATCTTATTCTTTGGTTTTTCCATATTGTGATATTGTATTAGTGACAGAACTATTTCGAGGAAGTTTGTTGGGTTTTCTCCTTTATGGTTTCCCCGAGGAAAATATTTGTGTCTTGTGTATCTTGTGCATATTGTTGTGCTTGTTATTCTTATAAATAAATATCCTAGCGAAATTGAATTAAAGTAGAAAAATTAAAAATACTACATAAGCATAGTATAGTGCGGCTAGTAGTACAGAAGCAAATTCTATTGCGGCAAGTAATACCTACTGAGAAGAAGTGTGGCTTAAGAAGATACTTGATAGGTTGTTTGGGGAGAATATTGAGACTATGATTATTTCCTCTAATAATTATAGATGTATTAAACTCTCATAAAACCATGTGTTTCATGATAAGTCAAAACACATTGAGATGAAGTATCACTTCATCAGAGACATGGTCCAGGGAGGTGTGATAAGACTTCAATACATTTCTACTAATGAGTAGATTGTAGATATGTTGACTAAGCATCTATCAGTGATAAAGTATAGTAATTTCTTAGAAAAGATTGGAATGGAAAATAATGCCTCCCTTACTAAGAGGGAGTGTTAAGTTTATAGCATCAAGAGTCATTATCCAAGCCAATATTGTTTGTTAGGATTTGGCCTCATGTGTTGAGGTCATAGGGAGTTTGATTTAGACTCAAGAAACTTGGATTGAAATTCTTGGGTTGGACTCAAGAATGACTAAGCCTTATGTGTAAAAATTAATACTAGTGTTGAGGTGGATGATTTGATATACCAAAGTGATGACGCTGTACAGTCTTGTTGGATAAGACTAAGTACTCGTGTGTCAATTCATATCTTCATGTGTTGATTTGGGACTCATGTGTAAAGGAAATAATTTTCTAGTTGAATCATGCATAATGTATGGCGTGCTACTAACCATGATCTAGCTATTAAATCTCTTCTAGATACTAGCCACCACTAGAGTGAATTACTTTAGCATAAGATCACTTTTCATGATAGTATAATGATATGATCACATCATTGTACAAATTTTCTTAGGATAAATTAATATCATAGATAAATTAAAGTTAGAACATATGGACCATATAAATAAGATAATAGATAAAATTAGTATGCACTAAGAAAAAAGAGAATTTGAATTTATTAGGAGAATGACTTCAGTTGATTAAGGGGAACTCAAATTGTTAAGTTTAAATGACATTAACAATGTATTCCTCAGTTAATTAAAAACCAACTCACAGTGGTCACTTCAGTAAATCAAGCAATGTGATTTTCAGTTAAGAAGAGTTAACTAAAGTGTTAATAAAGAAAAACTAGTTAACTAAAGTGTTTTTGCATGACGAAATTTTAGTTAAATTAAAATACGACACTTTAGTTAAACTAAAAGAAGACACTTAAGTTAAAATACAACACTTGCATGATGACACTTGAGTTAGCATCCTAACTAAGTGATATAGCATCCAGTTAGAAGGTGAAGCAATCCTTCGGTGACTAGAGCATGGATTTAATGTGAAAGATGAAAGTAATTGCAAAATGTGTATGCATTATTCAAGAAACCGAAGTGCAGTGCTAATTCTCCTTGAGAGCATTTGCTATCTTCTGCATGACAACCTAATTCTCATGCAGTGATTCACTACATCTTGCATGAGATTGAATTTGGAAAGTTATTAATGTGTTGGACACATTGAAATGTCCATATGGTTGATCTCTCTTCTCTATTGTTCAGTGATAACACCTGGGGTATTTGTATTCTCTCTTATCTTGCACCCTAGGTGCCGAAATAAATTTGCAATCGTAAAAGACATTCTCTTCTATATATCATTATTATACTGAGAATATTTGTTGGGTTTTTTCATCCTCATTGTTTTGAGGGTTTTCCCCATTGTATATCCTTTGTTATGTGTGAATGATTATGTGAATGAATGGTTCTTTTATATCAGGTGATATGTATTTCCAAAATTAAATATTAGAGATTAGAGACCAACATATGTTTTACAAAATTCAACACCAAACACTTTCCCCTATGCAGAGGCATCTAGCATATGTAAGTTTAAAAAATATAAGTATTAGCAATCTAAACATATGTATAGTAAGGAAAAAAAATTGTTTGAACAAGATTATTGTTAATCATATACTTACCTATCTCATAATCCTAGTACATGTAACATATGAGAGATCAATCGAAGCAATGTTTTTCCGCTATTGAGGATCTAGTGCCTGCAAGTTTAAAAATTGTAAATATTAGAATATCTAGCATTAATGAATGAACATGTATTAAAAATTTAATATGTTGAAAGAGTTTCCACTATGTGCATTTTTTCGTCAAGGATACAACAACACCTAGCACATCAACATCCCCTGTAGATATTGGAACAATGGTCTCTCCACGTAGAGGGGCATCACTAGTGCCACCTGTCTAGAGGCGTCTAGAATCTGCAAGATTAAAAATGATAAATGTTAGAAATATCTGTATTTGTATGGTAAGGAGCAAATAATTTGAACAAGATGAAATCGTTATCCATATACTTACTTGAATAAAAATCCTTGCAAAGGTAACATTTGTTGATGCACAAACATAGCGGGAGCAACCACAAGTTGTGAATTTGTGAGCCTTAGTAGTGGTCTCATGATGTTTCAATCTACCCACACTACTAAATGGTCTCGCACCACCAGGAGGTGACGGCTATACCCCATTAGAGAGAGATGGCCCTACCTAGTCCATATGCTCAATAATAGTGTAATGGCTGACAAATTGCTTTTGCTAGACATAGAAATGCCACTTTTTCCTATGGAGTCATCTAATATTCAGGTGGGACATATGACTTGGGTAAATACCTCAACGGTGTAGGGATTGGGATACTAGAATCCTAATGCCTGGAATTGGGATGGTTTTGAGGAATTCCCAAACCAATTTCCTAGAAATCTAAGATATCAAAAAAGTATACAAGTTTTTTTGACACACACTTAACATACATATTTCAAAATAAATATAAAATAAGTTCCTTGTTGCTATGGGGTGGCACATCAAAAACCATGTACCACCAGTGTATCCAATTTTGTTGGAATGGTGGATATGTGCACCACTTGATAGAAATATGAGGTCTATTTGTGCTTTGTATTTCACCCATTTGGGGATATATAAATAATACAAAAAAGTGCTCCCTTGTGATCGTTGGTTTTTTACTGCATTGTAATCCAAGCTATCAACATATTGTTTCCTATTCCTTTATCTATATGATGCAATGTCATATAGAGAACCATTGGCTTGGATAATGGTATTTATAAATGCATCTAGAGTATGTGCAGTTGGATCCATGCTTTCCACTACAATAAAAAAATTCAAAAAATAAATCAAAAGAAACATATACGCGGTATAATGACATCTCTTAAAAATAGAAAATTTAAAAAACTAGTTGCACCAAGAGGCGCTTTCTACATTTCAAATGGGCTAGATGTGTCATGTCCATAATGCTCACCTAGCACATGTGGACTTAATAAAAATAATAATAATAAAAAGTAAAAAATAAAAACACTTATAACATGTTGGCTTATAATTAAAAATAATAATAAAAAAAATATTATTCTCATATAAATATACAATCACAACAATACTCACAACCTTACAAAGTGAGTAGTAAAATTTAATTGACTTGAGTAGTAAAAAGAAAAATTATAAAACCAAGAACATATAAAATTTAATTTTAAATCAGCTAAACTGTAAAACACATTTATGTGATTATATTTCAAATTTCAATTTGGTCACTTTGGTAGATTATAATGGAGTATTACAACCATATTTATAAGGTTCTTTAAATGCAAATACATCTAGAAAGAAACCATGCCACTAAAACCATGTGCCTTAAACCACTTACATCCATGCTCATTCCCAAGTGAAGGTTAACCCTAATATGTAAATGTTCATTTTTAGT
>LPNX010130269.1:75928-94351 GCA_001517045.1 Pseudotsuga menziesii
AATATTTGATTATATGATTATTAATGTTACTGAGCTGATTCTTCTACTGATATTTAGCCTATTTTGAGATTACTTAAGCAAGATGGTCGTTTCCCTCCCAAGTAGGAATACATTTTTGTAAATTAAAAAGGGTTTGCAATTCAAGAAAACTTGATCCCTCTGGACGCTTGGTAGAGTCATAGTTAAGATGGATCTATACTAGTGTAACAATTAATGCCATGAATATTTAAAATTTAAAATTTAAAATTGAGCAAATACACTAGAGAATCAACATAAAATTTTGATGTGTATTTTTTTTCCATTTTAAACCAAGGGTGAGATACATGTTCCATGTTCTTACCTTATATGTGGTCTTATTTTGGAATATATATATTAACTTAAGTTGTAAAAGTTGATGTGTTTTTGTGCTTATTTATGGGTATCATATTTCGTAGGAGATAACGAAAGACCAATTAAATTCATATTTATACATAGACAAATGTGATAATTTACATAAAGTTTGGAAACTTATTAACAAGTAGGAAACAAGAATTTTAATGTGTTGGATTCATGAGTGAGGACTGGTGATTTTTTCACGTGTGACCAAGGTACAATGTTTGCTTGAAGGTATCTGATCAATCATCAAGGTTGACATGGGGGTAAATAGAGGTTCTAATTGAATGTGTGAATCTTGTTTTGCATTCCTTGTGCACACATAAGTGGATCGAAGGTTACCCTTGTGTAATCCTTAATATTGGACACGAATTTTTATGGCTATGGCTAGGGTTTAGAATCAATGATGAAACCCTAAACCTAGGAGGGAAACCCTGACACCAACCCTACCTAACCATCTCTTGTGGCCTCTTATAAAGTACCTTTTTGTTTGTATATGAGAATGCCTAGGATTGTAGTTATATGTCACATATTATTTGTAGACAAATCAAATGAAATACTTCAAAGATTAAGCATGGATTTATTAACATAAACCAGGGTTAGAGCTTCATGAGCACTCCTTTTATATACCATAGTGAAATAAGTAAAACACATCTCATTTTTATCTTACATGTGTTTTGGACTTACTAGCCCTAGAACTGACTATCAAAATAGACTATAATACTACCTATTAGGAAGCCATAAGACACACCTAAACCATTCTATTAACCCTTTATAAAACCCTTTCCCTAGACTCCTACCTTTCCCTCTCTCTAAAGTAAGGCTTATTCCTTTCATTTCCACACTCCTTAGACCCCAACAACTCTCCCTATATCTCTGATTGTAATATCCTATTTAGGGAATCCCTAATAGCCTTCTTACCCACCTATCATAGCATAAGGTCACTTCCTTGCCTTTCTATCTTACCCACTCACTAATGCCTCACCTCAAATTTGTTCATAACCGAATTTAAAGTGGCACAAAGACACCCTAAAGGGACTGCATATAAACAATCATTCCCATCCATTCTTAAACAAATTGGACAGTGGTATATAAACATCCATAACTTGGAAAAATACTATACAACGCCTTGAATTGCTTGCAATTCATTGTGTCATCAAAAACCAAGTGAATATACTTCTTATCATTCATACTTGACTGGAAATTACATCTTGGACTGTCATCAGACATTTTACTTGACTCGAAATTACATCTTGGATTGTCATAAGACATTTTACTTGACTATAAATTTGATTTGGTTTAAGAGTCCCATTGTCTTGGAAGATTGGCACTTATAAAAAAATTTATCACTGATGTTTACCTAAAAAGATTGTACCTTTGTCTTGACAAGCTAAAAAGTGAAATATAGGACTGTCATAATGCTAAATGCTTGGATGGAAATACTTTTGTTTTGACGATACCTTTCACTAATTCAAAGTTCCATTTAAACTCTTGTTTATCATTAGTAATTGCATTTGGGATTGTACACTCATTTTGGAAAGCTGGAAATTAGTGTTTTGGACTATCATAATCATTTTGACTTGGCTGGAAATCATTCTTAGTTTGTAGTCCTATATTCATGAAAAGTGGATTGATTGGTGTCTATGTCAATGTATGTCAGTTGTAAAAGAGTTTGAATTTGTACAATATGATGATAAATTCCCATCAACACCAATAACATTCTTCAACCACATGCATAATTGAAATGAAAATGTCCCATAAAAATTGTTCTTCCTTGACAAATAAAAAATGAAACAAGTTCATGAATATGTGTCTTCTATAACGATCTATTGAGCACTTGAAATTTTAACAATCTATTGTACTTATTGCAATTTTAAGTATTTAAGGGTCAGCATGCATAACCTAGGGTTTAGAATCAACGAGGAAACCCTAACCCTAACTAAAGTTTAAAGGTTAGCATGCATAACCTAGGCTTTAGAATCAATGAGGCAACCCTGACACGTAATATTCTATTTAGGGAAGCCCTAATAGCCTTCTTACCCACCTATCATAGCCTAATGTCACTTCATTTCCTTCCTATCTTACCCACTCACTTCCTATCCTGTCATCCTATTGATCCTTCCTTTGGTAGCAACATGTTCTCTTTGGGTGTACAATCATGGTTTGAAGGGTCATTTTGGCTAGCAAGTTCCTTTTATTTCAGAGGATTTTCCTTAGTCATCATCTTGATGCCCTACACAAGTGCATGATGACCTATCCAAAGGTTTTCACTTAGGATATCTAAGGAAAGAAACACCATTAAAGTTTACTTAACAAATTCATCCCAAAATTTTCTCAAATTAGCATGCATAACCAATGCTAGAATCTAGTCAATCATAAAGATAATATAAGCTAAAATTAAAATCTCCAAGTACACAATATTTGGACAACTAAAATAGTTATTATGTATATGTATATATATGATATGTATGTATATAAATTTGGAAACCATAAGTGAATCTAGCCCCAAACTATCATTGTTTTCATTAAGGTATCCACACTATAATTGTTTTCCTCGCTAGGGTTTAGAAACCCTAATCATCTTTCATCATAGAAGAATATGGCATTTTAGGAAAGTATAGCACCAGTTTCGACGCCAACATGTCTATCCTAGGATGATTCCACGATGATTCCTCAAACCCTAGGTCTTTTACTATTGCATCAATACAAGCACCAAGGTCTCCATGGAAAATAAACTAAAAATAAAACAATCTTCTTCTAAGCAAGGAATCAAAAGAAGCTCGAGAATTATCAAGTTAAGTTTTCCATGGTCTTTCCCTAACCTCCATGTATCACACATGAACAAGATTGGAATATCACCAAAGACATTAGCTCTTCTCTTTGTATCTTCTACAGGGTTAGAACCCTAAGTCTACCTCATTTTCCTTCACAACAAGAGCTATATATTCTGCAAGACAACCATTAATTCCTCTAGTATTATATCTCCTTCTCCAAGGTTTACTTACATATATATACCATAGTGTTCTCATGCATATCCAAGTTTCCTCATGTAATGTGTTCCTCCTCTAGTTGTGTACCACATCTTATTTTTACCAGTGGTCCTCGACATATGTATCATAGGTGGTTACAATTTTCCAATGCTTATCCTCAATATGTGTGCCAAGGTGGTTTCTATGCTTATTTGTGTCTCCTCAACATGTGTGTGAAGGTTGTCACTCCAGTCCAATATTTCACTTATCTTCATCCTAATATCACAAGGAAACCCAACAAAATAAACCCTATTCCAAGTGTAGGTTAACACCATGAAGATACATCCCTTAGGGCACTCTTTCCAAGCATATAACATATCCAAAACCTCTTACTACAACAAATTAAAACATCAATAAATCTACTAAGCAAAACCCTAGTTTACGAAACCAATCAATAACATTGAAGTCACTGGGCCATGCAAACATGGTGGAGAGGGCCCATTAGAGGTAATAGCATGATAGGATACCAATGGAGTCAATTGATCATCGATTTGACCTTTGATTATCGAGTTATGTCGATTTTTATGTCGCATGAAGATGTCATTTAGGGACACTTGGTCACTCTCGATCTGGGAACGAAAAAAAAAATGAAGCAGCAAGATTGCATGTCATTGGCTCTGACAGGTGTGTATGGAAAACATCAATATGGGAACACCACCAATACTGGCAAAGTGGAGGGTTTTGCAGAGTTGACCCACCAATATGAGAGTTGCATTGAAGGAAACTGAGAAAAACCCTAGTTTACGAAATTGAATCACATTGAAGTATCTTGGCCCTGCAAACGTGGTGGAGAGGGCCCACTCGAGGTAATGGAATTACATGAGACCAACGGAGTCAACTAATCATCGATCAGACCTCCATTTTCCAAGTTATGTTGAGCTAGAAGTCACATGAAAATGTTGTTCAAGGACACTTTGTCACTCTCGGTCCAGGACCGAAAAACCAAATGGAGCAGTAATATTGCATGGTGTTGGCTCTGACATGTGTGTATGGACAATTTCAATATGGGAACACCACCAAGACTAGAACGGTGGAGGATTTTGTAGAATTGACCCACCAATGCGAGAGTTGCATTGAAGGAAACTGAGAAAAACCCTAGTTTACGGAACTGAAGCACATTGAAGTCACTATGACATGAAAATGCAATGGAGAGGGTCCACTAAGGTAATGGTGTTCCAGGAGACCAACGGATTTGATGGATCATCGATCCAACCTCTGGTTTCTGATTTATGTTGAGTTGGAAGTCACATGAAAATGTCGTTTAGAGACACTTGGTCGCTCTTGGTTCGAGAGCGAAAAATCAAATGGAGCAAAAATTTTGCATGTCATTGGCTCTGAGTAGTGTGTATGTCCAATTATAATATGGAACACCACCAAGACTATCACAGTGGAGGGTTTTGTAGAGTTGACCCGCCAATGTGAGATTTGCATTAAAGGAAACTGATCAAAACCCTAGTTTATGAAACCGAAGCACATTGAAGTCATTGGGAAATGAAAATGAATTAGAGAGGGCCCACTAGAGGTAATGGAATTCTAGGAGACCAGCAAAGTTGACGGATCGTCAATACGACCTTCAATTTTTTATTTATGTTGAGTTGGAAGTCGCATGAAAATGTCGTTCAGGGACACTTGGTCACTCTTGGTCTGGGAGGGAAAAACCAAATGGAGAAGCAATATTTCATGTCATTGGCTCCAATAGGTGTGTATGGCCAATGCCTATATGGGAACACCACCAAGACTAGCATGGTGGAGGGTTTTGCAGAGTTAACCCACCAATGCGAGAGTTGCATTGAAGGAAACTCAGCAAAAACCTAGTTTATGAAACCGATGCACATTGAAGTCACTGGGCATGAAAACATGGTGGAGAGGGCCCACTAGACGTAATGGAATTCCAAGAGACCAACGGATTTGACGGCTTGTCGATATGACCTCCAGTTGTTGAGTTATGTTGAGTTGGAAGTCCCATGAAAATTTCATTCAGGGACACTTGGTCACTCTCGGTCCGGGATGACAGGGAAATTGTTGGGCATGGTAAGAGCATGATTAAAAGGTTGAAGAAGGACTTGGGAATTCAATTTGCAATGAAGGATTTGGGTCCAACACAAAATATATTGGGCATGATGATTATACGTGACATAAGGAACAAAAAAATGTCATACTACTCAGGTGTCATACTCCATAGTGAGCAAGACCAACTTTGATATATCTGGAATGTGATTTTATTTCCATCGATGTGGAAGAAATTATACTATCTCATATATCTGGAATGTGATTTTATTTCCATCGATGTGGAAGAAATTATACTATCTCATATATCTATCGCCACTTATGTCCCGATTGGAAAACTTAATATGCAAAAAAGCAAGGAACTATATTTCTCCAAAAAAAGATAGAATAAATGTTACTTGGAAAGACATAATCTGAGTTGTCCCAGAAGACTTAAGATGGGTGTATTTAGCTATGGTATATGATAGAAATTGTATCTCTTAAACTTGAACAACTCTTTGACCTTTCTCTGTGTTATACTTTCTTTTGTCACATTCAATTATAATTATTGACTCAAATAGAAGAAGAATAAAAACATACTTAAATAGCAATTAAAATTTAGAGATGAAAGCATAATGCACAAGTCAAATACACTTACTCACATGCTTAAGCCTCTTGCACAACTTGCCATAGAAAATTGACCGAGGATCCAATGGATGAACCGTCAGTTCCATTGGGATCGTGGCACAGGATTATGTCCAGGGTGGCCTCCCACCTGATTTCACATGACCCGGGCACACCTCCATAACATATTTTGAAAACTAGGGTTTCACCCAAGTGGAGTGTAAGCACAATTACTCAATCTCATTCAATATAGCCATCTATATCCTCTCTCTTGATAATTTCCTCCATTCAGCTCTCATTCTCTAAATGAGGCAAGAAGTAATGTACCTTGGTTGAGTTCTTGGTTGACATTTTCTGTATATGGATGTTCGTGCCGACAACCAAGTTCTGAAGTGAGAGACCACAGAACCTGGTATGTAATCCTCAAATACATACCCACTAGTTCTTCTCGATTTCCCATCTAGTGTAAGACATTCACCCTTAACCACCATCCAACCAATAGGAAATCCATTTCCTTCATCATCAATCAATGATCCATTCAAGATTTGCTTACCTTGAATGCATCGTGCCAACCAATAATCCGTGCCTCATTCATTGTCTTTCGAGGCAAAAACTCCATATATGTGTCCTAGTTGTACAAGATATGAGATATGGATGTAGTATGTCGAAATCATTGATTGACCCTACTCTAAGTGGGTTGTTTCACTAACTACACGTGGGTCTACTACAAGTGACACATGATCCCAATCATCAACCCAATCCATTCATTTGCATTCATCCCATTCACCACTGCTACAAGGGCTGCAAAAGTAAGCAAGTTTCCGCATCCATATTTCAAATAGGGTTTTGTTTGAGTTTCTAACCGAATGAAATCCATGTGTTCCTTATACCGTGTCGCAACTATAGGAGGGTGATCGATCTATGTCAGCCACATGCCAAAAATTCCTGACTAGCCTTCCTACCCCTGTTGATGTATGTTGCACTTTAGTTCAATCTGACATTGTTGCAAAGCACCATTTGTCACATACCCCAATTTTGTAAAATAATGTTAATTGTTTTTATTATATTCCTGAGACATTATGTTAAAATTTAATGCTAAGTAGGAACTAATGACTCAACAGAGTCAACAGAAGTGGAATGTAATTCAGAATATTTTATTATTAATAAATAAATTGTGGAGACAACAGCATGGAAGAGCTGTTAAAAAGAGGTTACTAGTCAAACTGGTGGATGGAACTAGGCGGAGGGCAAAATACAAGTGGCAGCATCCTCAAACACTTCCTAAGTTGCAGGTGGCAACTTCCCTATATTTGGGGTCATGATCCCCCAAGAAAGTGGGATCAGAGCAGGTGGCTCATTAAATGACAACTAACCTAAAAAGACCTAGGAAATCTTTTAAAAGTACCCAATGAATAGAGCTGGGGCTGCTCAGATATTTTCCATAGAATAAACATTCAGGTAGAATGCTATTCAGGAAATTCATTTGGGGAAAAAGGGAAAACAGTAAGGAAGTTGTTCAGAGAGGATTGATGTAGTAACTTGGCTTATTACAGCTTGTTAGCTGGGATAACTTACTGATAAGTTCTGGATTAATACTGAGTTTGATGACTGGTATCTGACTATTGCTACACCTAGTTCCAGCTAGGGAGACCAGAGCAAGCTCTGGGGTCCTGAGGAGTCGTTGTTTGAGCGCTCTCCAGGAATTGGTAGGGAGGAATGGTCTCCCATTTCTATTGTTGTCCAAAGATCAAGCAGGTTTTATCACCTAACTGTCTTTGTTTAAATACTGTGAATGGTTGAATGTAATGTTTGTATTTTATGATATAAGAGTAACTGGTTTAGTGATATAAATGTTTTAATTTATCACTAATGAATTTTTTTGATGAAAGATAAAGACCCACTGTGTTTTTCCACATCTGGGTTTTACCAGACCGTACTCTAGCACAGGGGTAAATTTAAATAAGAATAGCAGGATGAGATTACAGAGTAGTAGTTTCTTTAACTATTTTCAGAAAAGATATTTCATTGACAGTTGTATGAGTTCTTAGTTAAAAACTATTTCCTTGAACCATATTTTGCTTTAAAAAAATTTATATTGTAAAGAATAAATAGAAGGGTATAATAATCGATGTAGAGTATATTTTAGACTAGATTTATTTACTGTTGTCCCCTATAGTTATTTCTTCCAGATTAGAATAATTTCATTACTATACGTCTAATAATAAACTGGAAGTAGGAATAGTTATATACTGATTAGATACTACTGTCAAATCAATCTAAGGGATCTGGTCTAGGTTTTATAAATGTTTTGTGATGAAATTCATTTCATTATTTTTTCCTTCTTTTTATTAGTACTGAGCTCGAACAAGCTTCTAGAGCTGTTAATCTTTTTATTTAGATTATATGAACAAAGGTTAATAATTGTGCTTATAAGATAAACTCTGGATAGAGTTAACTAAATTCTGGATATATATTTAAATAAATATCATAACTAAGAAAACAAAATTAATTACAAAAGAACGTAGGCAGTATAGCATAAATCATATAAGAGTTAATTAACAATTACTATTTTCGATATACTTATAAAAATAAACTAAGGATATCAATATAGAGGCTATAGTAATCACAGAAAGATAATATAGTTATTATAATAGTAATTTATTTATGCAATACAAGAATATTATTACTACTAACATAAGTAGTATTCGTATAATGTAAGTATATCTTAGAACTATATATACTGTCTAAGCTATAAATACAAGTATACTGACACTACTTAGAATTATTGTAAAAAGAAAGATATAAAAACCCTATATTATTAAAAGGGTATAAACAATACATCAATAATTACCAATTCTTATTAATAATAAATTTAAATTATAAACCAGCTACAGAAACCCTAATAATAATACTTTTTAACAGTAAACAAATCAATTGCATTTTGTACAGGAATTAAACAACAGAAGTACAAGATGCTCTTTTATCGAGTTTAATTACATACTATAAATATAACTAGTAACCCTATTATTGCAGAAGTACTTTTCAAACTTAACAGTAATTTAAAAAAAAAGGAACAGAGTTATTTTCTTCACTGTCAAATAGGGTTAAACCCTATAAAACCAATTTATACAAGTAAATCAACAAACGGTGGAACTAACAGTATTTTACTCACAGTCGTAGTTTTAAATTAAACATAAGTAAGATTTTGAAATTTTAATAATGTAAACAAGGAAGGAATACAGTAATTAATACTTATATAATAATTTAGGGAAAAAACCCTATCATGTCGAATATACAAGAGTAATGACTGAAAAACCAAGTTCTGTAATATTAACCCACGGCTGTACTAAGAATTTTCACATGAAGGCTTACAACCTATTCTTTTAATATAAAAACAGTAATATTTACAAAACAAAAATTTATACTCATGGCCGAAGCCGAAGAGCCCTGCAATAGAGCCAAGGTCTTAACCAAACGGTGTTAGACAGCGAGCAAACAACTAAAAGCCATGAGGGTCTAACAGGCCACAACGACCAATCCCTCGTTACCCCATAAGGGTTTACACAAGGTGGATGAGCCATGGAGAAACCAGGGCTTACCGTGGCTCTTATCGCCGAAACCCTTACTCCTTGTGCAGACAGGGAAGAGAAGCACATCGTATCTGCAAAACAAACGTACATCCAACTGTTAAATTATATTAAAGGCAAAAGAGATGTAATTACAAGAATTTTAGCAATACCATTTAAAAGGAAACGAAATATTTCTTTTACCTTAGCAATGGAAAGTCACAAACAGTGATGCAGCGACCAGCGACCAGCACAAGCAAGGAGTCTGCCATTCATTTGTAAAGAAACGGCATTACAACAGTTTCAAAACGTTGACAACAGGAAACCCTTGAGTCACATAATTGAAGGAGTAGGAAGAACCCTAAAGCCGAGCTGTTACTCCTTCCAACAATGCACAGTAATGGTCAAAATAAAACCATAACACTTCGAAAGGAGGAACCACTCGTGTTGGTTAAACTGAAGGAGAATGGTAAGGACTGACACAGTCAAGGGTTCGAGTTTTAGCAATGGAGGCAGTGAAAAATAAACAGGAGAATGAGTAACGCATGAGGAGCAGAATCACCATGAGACAACCTTCACGTTGGTGCAACGGGGTAAGTTAACCAGGAAGGAGGAGCCATAGACAGTCGCAACAATACACCGGTGACAGAGCGGCCGAGTTTCTCTCACAAAAGATGGACCAGTGCCCGAATGCGAAGGAGGGTAATAAGCTAGGTCTTGGGGAAGACTCTTTTAAAACCTGCAATGCATGGCCCAGACAAAGCCACGTCGCCATGCAAATAATTTTCCATGGTGGGTTTGTTTCTATAGTTTCGTTGAGCTAATCATGAGGATCCAGTGTTGACAATCTTCGGCTATCTCCAAGGTTAAACCTTAGTCCCGGTCGAGTCAACCTATTATTGCAACATTATAACAAGTGTTAGTCTAGTACGTAAACATTGTCGTGGAAAATTACCACTGATGCATGGTTTAACAAATCATTACCATACATTACAATATATTATCACCCATGTGATGCAATCAAATAATATCACTAGGTTTATCGTGGGTACATCCAACTATATGGCAAGGAACCTGGTAATATGATATTTTATTTAATAAACTTTGGAGTTAAGGAGAACTATATCTAGAGTGGTAAGTGCAATAACATCCTCTTGTATACAAACTCGAAATGTCTAAGGTAAAGACTTTAAGAGTTATCTTTAGAGTAGGAATTTAAACTTAAAATTCCATGGACTTGATTATGACCTGTCCATCCAGGTGAATGACTACTTTGTCATTTAACACTTTACAATCTTAATAGAATAAGTTTGCAACATGATTATAGGAGGGAAGTTTAATACATATGGTCAAGTAAGAATATTATTTTTATAAGTATTCCACCAACACAAATATTATATTTATGGAGTATACTAATGGTTGACTTTAAAAAGGTTATAAAGTCAACCATAGTAACTATTGTGTTATAATGTTAACCGTTATAGTCTTTCCTTATTTATCTAAATTTTATAAATTCTTACAAGAGGAATTAGCAACTAAATATTTTGATGAATGCATCATCTGGAATAAATATCCCTAATTTAGAACTTATCACATATGAATATGAAGCCATTTAAGAGAAAGTTTATCAACGTAATGGTTAGACCTTGAAATTTTTAGAATTGTACATTCTTTTAATGATTAGAATGATAATTAGTTTACAGTAGGTTATTCATCAGACCTAAGATAAACTTTAGTATGTGTTGAATCAGTGGTAATGGAAATAAGACCTGGTGCATCAGCATGAGTATATCCCTATCAGTGGATAGTTTGAATTTAGCAACAGTAATTTGTAAACCCCTTATTCATACACTTTACGAGGTAAGAGTATTTGTGTTTTCTTAAACATAAACTTTTGATTTTCGTTTTCTACTTGTAAACAATCTTATTAAAGATATTTTGACACTGATAACTATGATAGATATCAGACAGTTCAGTAATCTTAAGAACTATAATTCTACCTCTACTAGAATGAAGAATAGATAGTGGATTTTACCTCAGTAAGCATTGATATGTGCTTAGCCAGTAATGTCTTACTGAACTTTGAATTGCAAACAAACTTGTACATAAGACTCTAGAATTTTTTTACTTCCAGCAACCAATCTTCTTACCTATAATCTGTAAGGACAGAAGGAACTTTCTGCATTAGATTGAAAGCTAAGTAAGCCCAGTTTTTTATGACAGCCCCACCTTATGTTCGCAAAAAGAAACAAGTCTATAAAGTGAAAAGATTTGTTCTATCAATCTATGCAAATAATAGATGAATTCTAATAATAAGCTGATAACCTTTAACTAATTAAATGATTAGTTAACTACTTTTATATTAATATTATGTAATTTAAAAAAAATTAAATTTTTTGTAAAATTTGGGATTTTTACATGTGGTATCAGAGCATGGTTCAAATACTAGGCCTCAATGCAGCCCAACTAGTTTCCGTAGAACAGTAAAAATAATATACTAACCTGTATTTTGTTTTATGTAAAGAACAGAAAATTTCTTTTTCTGAATCTAACAGGCAGGTATGGAGAAGCTAGGAGAATATGCTGAAGAGAAGTCTCCAAACATCGAGACAAGACAAATGTCTATAGAACCTATGTTAGAAGAGGTAATTGCTCACTCTTCAGAACTGATACAGACTATAAAGGATTTGAAGACTGAAATGGAATCAGTCAAGAAGGACAATGGAAGAATTTTGAAGACTCAAGAAGAGTTGAAGCAAATCTTGATGGAAAAATTTCAGACTGAAGGGAGGAGCAAAAAATATGAATCTGAGGAGGATAGCCATCATAAAGGATCTAAAAATATGAAACTGACTAAAACTGGAAGCAGTTCATCATTTGAAGGGTTCAGGGAACAACCAAGCTACCACACTACTAGTGATAGTAGTGAGGCTGAGTTGTATGATAGAAAGAAGAAGTATAGACCATATGAAGAGATTTCCGGGGAGTTTAAAAAAATAAAGCCCCCAACTTTCAACGGAGAGACTGAAAAACGGGAGGAAGCAGAGTCCTGGTTATCCGGGATGAAGAAATATTTTCAGATATACAACTATTCAAATCAGCTGAAGGCAAGAATGGAAATCTATAATCTCATTGGAAAAGCGGACATATGGTGGCAAGATCTGAAAAGAGTCAAGGGGATCAAGGAAAAAGAAGTGAATTGGAGTACCTTTAAAAGGTACTTCAAGAAGAAATTTTTGTCCAAACAATACTATGAAGAAAGAGCTAAAGAATTTTACGAATTAAAGTTAGGATCCATGACTATGAAGGATCTAAACAGTAAATTATTAAGCTTGTTGAGGTATGTACCTTATTTAGTCGATGAGAAACCGAAAGTGCAGCGGTTTCTCAGCTGTTTGCCATATCACATCAAGGACAGAATCGAGTATGATAACCCAAAGATTCTGGAGGAAGCCATGCGGAAGGCTAATTTCTGTTTTGAATAGAACAAGAAGAAAGAAGGTATAGCCAACTAGAAGGATAAAAAGAACAGCAATCAGCCTGAGTTCAAGAAAAAGGAATTTGTACCCAGAAGAATTTCAAAAATAATAAGAACATAAATTATTCAAACAGTAAGAACTTTCAGGGAAATAGAAATGGTGCTTCTACTAATTCTAATAATTCCAGTAACTTTAAAGGCAAGGAAGCTGTAAAAAATCATGGGAATTTCACTAAGAACTTTGAACAGAAGGATCCTGTTAAGTACTGGGAATGCAATGGCCCGCACTATGCCTCGGTTTGCCCAACTCGGAAAAAGTCAAACAACAATATTCACACTGTGCAGGATGAAATGACCATTGGAAAATTTGTGAGGACTATGCCCAGAATAAATGCAGCTTTGGAGAACTGCCAAGCTAACTATCAGACTTCCATGGTGGAAGTGGAAGGTATGGTTAATTAAACCCCTGTAACCATTTTAATTGATCCAGGAGCTAGTCTTAGTTACGTTTCACCTCAGATAGTGGAAAAGTGTAAATTGACTGTTGAAAAGTTTATTAGATCCTGGTTAGTTCAATTAGCCACTGGGGCAAAAAGTAAAGTAACATGTTATGTGAAAGAATGTGCCTTACTTATGAATGATTTTAAAACTACAGTTAAGCTTAATGTTCTGCCACTTGGCTCGTATGATTTACTAATAGGTATGGATTGGTTAGAGAAGCACAAGGTAGTTTTAAAATGTTTTGATAAAACCTTTACGTGCATAAATAATCATGAACAACCAGTAACAGTTAAAGGTATTCCTAGGAAAACTGTAGTTAGGTAGATTTCTGCTTTACAACTTAAAAGAGCAGTCAGGAAAGGGTGTAAAGCCTATGCTATAACCATTACAGATGAGGCAAGTAAATCTGAAAAAGATAAGTTAAAAATAGAAGATATTCCTGTTTTAAATGAATTTACTAATGTCTTTCCAAAGGAAATTCCAAGATTACCTCCCAGGAGGGAACTGAATTTCACTATTGAAGTGGTGCTAGGTGCAGTACCTAGCTCAAAAGATCCGTATCGTATGAATATTTTAGAACTTAATGAACTAAAATCACAGCAAAAGGAGTTAATAGATAAGAAGTACATTCGACCCAGTGTGTCCCCTTGGGGAGCACAAGTCATCTTTGTCAAAAAGAAAGACGGAACTATGCTACTATGCATAGATTACCGTCAACTAAACAAGATGACCATTAAAAACAGATATCTGTTGCCCCACATAGATGATCTGTTTGATCAGCTACATGGAGCTATGGTGTTCTCAAAGATAGACCTGAGATCAGGATATCATCAGGTAAGGATTAAAGATGAGGACATTTTCAAGACAGCCTTCAGGACAAGGTATGGACATTATGAATTTGTCGTAATGCCATTTGGGCTTACCAATGCCCCGGCTGTCTTTATGTGCCTAATGAATAATATAATGCATAAGTACTTAGATAAATTTGCTGTCATGTTTATCGATGATATCTTAATTTATTCTAAAAATTAGGCAGAACATAAGGAACACTTACGGATAGTTTTACAAGAGCAGCGAGAGCAACAGCTTTTTGCAAAGTTTAGCAAGTGTGATTTCTTTAAGGATGAAATCTAGTACTTAGGTCACGTAGTGACTAAGGAATGGATTTCAGTTGATCCTGAAAATATTTGGGCGATCGAAGATTGGCCGGTTCCAAAAGACGTAACAGATGTTAGGTCATTCATGGGAATTACCGGTTATTACCGGAGATTCATTGAAGGCTTTTCAAAAATAGCTAATCCAATCACTTCTTTGCAAAAGAAAGGCAAGAAATTCGATTGGAACTTAAAATGTGAAGAAAGTTTTAAGAAATTAAAAACCTTATTAACAACTGCGCCTATTCTAAGAATAACAGATCCTAATAAGGATTTCGTGGTATGCACCGATGCTTGTAATGATGGTTTAGGCGGTGTGTTGACTCAAGACGGGCATGTCATCACCTATGAGTTCAAGAAATTAAAAATCTATGAAAATAATTATGCAACTTATGATTTAGAACTTGCTGCTGTTATACATGCTTTAAAAATGTGGCGACACCACCTAATAGCCAGAAAGTTTATTTTAATGACTGATAATAAAGGTCTGAAATACCTTTTAGATCAGCCCAACTTAAATGCAAGACAAGCAAGGTGGTTGGCCTTCTTGAGTCAATATGATTTCGAAATTCAACACATAAAAGGAAAATAAAATAAGGTGGCTGATGCTTTAAGCAGAAATGCAAAGCTGAATTTTACAACAGCCATCAGCACTTATGCTTCTTATTTAAATGAACAGTCGACAGAAGGGATAAAACAGGATGAAATTTATAAAAAATTACAAGTTACAACTAAAGAAGAACCTACATAAAGCTTAATAAAAGGTTATAGTCTAAATAAAGATGGATTTTTATTGTTTAAGGACAAAATGTATGCGCCTAATGTGCCTAAGGTTAAATTGTTGATTCTAGATGAAGTTCATAAAACCCCTTACTCAGGACATCCAGGCTACCAAAAGACTGTCACCGTGTTAAGAAAACAATATTTCTGGCCTAATATGAAATCTGAAGTAGCTGAATACATAGCTAGATGTTTGGATTGTCAACAAGTGAAAACTGAACACAAACATCCAGTTGGTTTACTGCAACCTTTGCCTATTCCTAGTTGGAAATGGGAAGTAATCAAATTGGATTTCATTACTGGATTGCCCAGAAATCAGAATCAGAATGATTCAATTATGGTGGTGGTTGACAAGTTAAGTAAAGCAGCACATTTCATTCCTGTCAAGACTACTTACAAGGCTGCCAATATAGCTGATACATTTTTAAAGCAGATTTTTAGGTTACATGGAGTACCTAAGGTTATTATTTCAGACAGGGATCCTAAATTCACAGGGAATTTTTGGAGGTCCTTATTTAAGGGATTAAACACAACACTGAATTTCAACACCTCTTTCCATCCTCAGACGGACGGACAAACTGAAAGAGTGAATCAGGTGCTGGAAGATCTGTTAAGAATGTATGTTAAGGATCAGCCAGGTAAGTGGGAGGACTACTTGCATTTAGCAGAGTTTGCATATAATAATAACTATCACTCATCAGCTAAGTTTAGTCCATTTGAAATTTTGTATGGGCGTAAATGCAACACTCTTAACTCCTGGAATAATCCAGTAGATAGATTGGTGTTAGGACCTGAATTATTGAAGGAAATGGAACAGATTGTGAAACAAGTGCAGGAAAATGTGAAGGTAGCACAGGATCGGCAAAAGAGCCAAGTAGATTTGAAAGGAACTCCCAAAGAGTTCCAGGTGGGTGAGCACGTGTTTATAAAGGTAAGACCAAAGAAAAGATCCTTAAGACTGGGGAGTTGTGCAAAACTAGCACCACGTTACTATGGTCCATTTGAAATTTTATCCAGAATTGGTCAAGTTGCATATCAGCTAGTGTTACCACCTAACTTGAAAGTGCATAATGTTTTCCATATTTCTATTCTGAAAAAGTATGTTCATGATGCTACTCATGTGATTGATTGGAATGTTGTATAGGTGGAACCAGAAGGAGAATTTCTGGTGTAACCGGACTGTATCCTCGGGAGGAGGGAAATTACTCTGCGGAACCGCACAATTGGATAGTTGAAGGTGCAATGGAAGCACCTTAGTCCTAAAGAAGCTACCTGGGAACTAGAAAGTAAGATGCAGTAAGCATACCCAAATCTGTTCCAGGAGGTTGCAGAGGATGAAGAATAAGTAACATCGAGGACGATGTTACATTTTAAGGGGGTGTGTATGTCACATACCCCAATTTTGTAAAATAATGTTAATTGTTTTTATTATATTCCTGATACATTATGTTAAAATTTAATGCTAAGTAGGAACTAATGACTCAGCAGAGTCAACAGAAGTGGAATGTAATTCAGAATATTTTATTATTAATAAATAAATTGTGGAGACAACAGCATGGGAGAGCTATTAAAAAGAGGTCACTGGTCAAACTGGTGGATGGAACTAGGTGGAGAGAAAAAGACAAGTGGCAGCATCCTCAAACACTTCCTAAGTTGCAGGTGGCAACTTCCCTATATTTGGGGTCATGATCCCCCAAGAAACTGGGATCAGAGCAGGTGGCTCACTAAATGACAATTAACCCAAAAAGACCTAGGCAATCTTTTAAAAGTACCCAATGAATAGAGCTGGGGCTGCTCAGATATTTTTCAGAGAAGAAACATTCAGGTGGAATGCTATTCAGGAAATTCATTTAGGGAAAAAGGGAAAACAGTAAGGAAGTTGTTCAGAGAGGATTGTTGCAATAAATTGGTTTATTACAACTTGTTAGCTGGGAGAACTTACTGATAAGTTCTGGATTAATAATGAGTTTGAAGACTGGTATCTGACTATTGCTACACCTAGTTCCAGCCAAGAAGACCAGAGCAAGCTCGAGAGTCCTGAGGAGTCGCTGTTTGAGCGCTCTCCAAGAATTGGTAGGGAGGAACGGCCTCCCATTGCTGTTGTTGTCCAAAGATCAAGCAGGTTTTGTCACTTAACTGTCTTTGTTTAAATACTATGAATGGTTGAATGTAATGTTTGTATTTTATGATATAAGAGTAACTGGTTTAGTGATATAAATGTTTTAATTTATCAGTAATGAAATCTTTTGATGAAAGATAAAGACCCACTGTGTTTTTCCACATCTGGGTTTTACCAGACTGTACTCTAGCACAGGGGTAAATTTAAATAAGAATAACAGGATGAGATTGTAGAGTAGTAGTTTCTTTAACTATTTTCAGAAACGATATTTCATTGACAATTGTATGAGTTCTTAGTTAAAACCTATTTCCTTGAACTGTATTTTTCTTTCAAAAATTTTATATTGTAAATAATAAATAGAAGGGTATAATAATCACTGTAGAGTAGATTTTAGACTAGATTTATGTTGGGACGCGCACCCTAACGACCCTTAAGATGGATAACTCCGCGAGGGTGGACCCAAAATAGTCTTAGGGGTGTCGGGGTTGAGTCAAAATATTTTGTAATAAACCCATGGTTTAAAGTCCAGGGTTTAGGGTTTGGGGTGCCCATGGTTTAAGACCATGGTTTTGTAAAAATGCGCAGTATAAATAAGCGCTTGTGTAAAGAAGATAGGTTAGGTTTTATGATGTAAGAAAGATTAAGGCGAAGCTAAGGTTGATTTTGAGAAGAAAGGTTAAGTCCCAGCTGTGTGTGTGGACGACCTCTGCAGCTGAGTGCGCAGATCAAACTATGGTTTTGTAGCAAGTTGAATAGAACACAGTTTGTGGACGTAGCCCCTACATTGGGGGTGAACCACGTTATATCTGGTGTT
>LPNX010130269.1:99893-134893 GCA_001517045.1 Pseudotsuga menziesii
AACTTGTGCTAGGTGGAAAAATATGCAGATGGTTAATTCTATTTCAAGAATATGATTTTGAGATCATTGTTAAGCCTGGAAGACTTAACCTAGGACCTGACCACTTGTCGAGGCTCGAGTCAGGCGAAGAACCTACCAATTTGACGAAGGCCTCCTCGATGCACAATTATTTGATATCCAGCTAGTTGATGAATATTTCCAGTATATTGCTCAGTATTTGTCTACCGGTATCCCCCCTCCAGAGATGACCACACAGCAGAAGAAGCAGTTGGTGGTTCGAGCCGCAGATTTCACTTTAATAGCAGGACAGTTGTATAAAATGGGACCAGATGAGATACTGCGCAGATGTGTTTTGGAACATGAAAAACCTCTAATATTGGCTGAAGCACACTCTGGTGCAGGAGGAGGTCACTATGCAGGCAAAGCCACAGCGCAGAAGATTTTGACAGCCGGCTTATGGTGGCCTACACTTCACAAAGATGCAAGAGAATATTTCCACAGCTGCGACATCTATCAGAGGACAGGTAAACCATCTAGGAGGGATGAAATTCCCCTAGCTCCGCAATTACAAGCCTTTGACAAATGGGCCATTGACTTTGTTGGTCCTATCAACCCTCCTACGAAAAAGTCAGGAGCCAGATACATCATTACAGCAACTGATTACCTTACCCGTTGGGCCGAAGCTCAACCAGTCAAGATCTGTAGCGCTGCTACTGCTGCGAAGTTCATCTTCGACAACATTTTATCCAGATTTGGGTGTCCCAAAGTTCTTATGAGTGATCAGGGGTCACATTTCCTGAACAGGACTATTGAAGTATTGACTGAAGAATTTCAGGTGTATCATCAAAAGAGTATTGCATATCACCCACAAGCAAATGGGACTGTCGAGGCTTTTAACAAAATCCTTGAGCATTCCTTGACAAAGGTTTTTAACGCTAACAGGAATGATTGGGATCTTCGAATTCCAGCAGTGCTGTGGGCTTAGAGAACTACTTGCAAAAGGTTGACAGGCCACACACCTTTTCGACTAGTTTATGGACAAGAAGTTGTCATGCCCATGGAGTACATTGTTCCCAACCTTCGGATATCTTCTTTCACCAAGATGGATGACCCCGCCATGATCACAGAGAGACTGAAACAGATATTAGAACTTGAAGAGGATAGATTTGTCGTAGGCTTCCAACAACAGGTGCAGAAAGCTTGAGAAAAAGCATGGCATGACAGACACATCAAGAAGAAACATTTTCAGCAGGGTGATCTTGTACTCCTTTATGACAGCAAATTCATGAAGTTCCCAGGAAAGTTTAAGACACATTGGAAAGGACCGTATGAAGTACGGAAAGTTACTGAAGGGGGCACAGTCCAGCTAGCTAAGTTAAATGGTGAGCTCTTTCCCTCTATGATCAATGGGAGCCGCTTAAAAAAGTACATGGACAGGCCAAGTACTCAGAATAGGAGGTAGCACCAAGCAAATAAGCGAAGATGCTCGTAGCCTTATGGATTATCGAAGTCTATTTTGTCTAAAGGATGCGAAGCTATAGGTTGGTCATAGGGCGCAGGGTTAGACTGTGTCGACGTCGAAGGTTGGCAAGGTGTTTCACAGCCCAAAATGTGACGGATGGGACATACTGCATTCGGCGGCGCTAGCATGAGCGCTGCTCTCATTACTGGTCATAATGAGATTTTGGGAAAATCCGGCGCTATGTGGAGCAGATTTTCAGAACTTCATCAGATTTGGCGTCATTACTACGCCATGATGACAAATTCCACCTTGGGATTCTATAAGAAGCCATCTCGACCTGTGTTTTCTGTCTTAAGCACATTTGTGAAATATTCAGCCCAAACCATGTCGAACAACTGTAAAGTTCAGGAGCTAGTACGAGAATTAAGGGATAGAGGTCTGCAGCACCTTCTGAGTACTCTGCCAGTACAGCCCTACTTGGTTAAGTACATCGACAGGAAGGATTTTTCTCTAAATTTGCAAAGACGGACAAGAGTTTGCTCTAACGTAGAGCAACAACGGGCATGAGGCCTCGCAGAAAGACTCTGGGGAATCCTGCCATGCAATATTTTGGCGTAGCAGAACCATGGTAGCTATATTCCTTCTGTAGTGTGACACGCGATCCCAGGGGACCCCAAAGTTGTGGAGGGTCAGGCATCGACAACTGGAGTAAAGGATGGTGTTGCAAGAGGATCGCGACGGCTTCATTAGCAAAACTTCTGCAAAGGATAGAAGTAGGCAGCCGGCAGCAGCATGGAGAGCTTCAGCAAAGCAATACACTATGCTTCGTCAGTGGAATTCTGCCACCAAAGAAACTGAAGAGTGTCCCGGGACGGGCCACTGGTGAGTCTTAGGGGCCTGTTGGGACGCGCACCCTAACGACCCTTAAGATGGATAACTCCACGAGGGTGGACCCAAAATAGTCTTAGGGGTGTCGGGGTTGAGTCAAAATCTTCTGTAATAAACCCATGGTTTAAAGTCCAGGGTTTAGGGTTTGGGGTGCCCATGGTTTAAGACCATGGTTTTGTAAAAATGTGCAGTATAAATAAACGCTTGTGTAAAGAAGATAGGTTAGGTTTTTATAATGTAAGAAATATTAAGGCGAAGCTAAGGTTGATTTTGAGAAGAAAGGTTAAGTCCCAGCTGTGTGCGTGGACGACCTCTGCAGCTGTGTGCGTAGAGGGTTTTTGTAAAGAAGATTGAGGAAAGACCTGCAGCTATGCGCGTAGGGGCCTACTGCTGTGTGCGCAGCCGTTTAAGGACTGAAGGGATCTGCAGCTGAGTGCACAGATCAAACTGTGGTTTTGTAGCAAGTTGAATAGAACATAGTTTGTGGACGTAGCCCCTACATTGGGGGTGAACCATGTTATATATGGTGTTGTGGTTTCTTATGCTGTTCTGTTTCTATTGTCTTTTATGCATTAATAATTGTATACATCTGATAAGTTAGATCGTTGCTAACATTTACTTCACTGTGAGTTCCCTGCAGTGGGTTGAGCAAGTCACGACTGTTTATTTATCTGCGAAGTTGTATGTGAATGAATGGTGAAATTTTATAATTATTGACTAATAAGGTTACTAAAAGGATAAGGTACAGTAATCCCCCTCTCGGCTTGCAGAAACCTGATTCTGCAGCACCCCATAGCTGTTTCGGGTGAGACTGCAACCTGTGCGCAGGTTGTTGCCGAAAGGGCCAACACTGTGGGTCTTTTGTTGGTGCGACGCAAGGATTAAACCTAGGTCTACCCTATTGCCCAACAATTTATTTACTGTTGTCCCCTAGAGTTCTTTCTTCCAGATTAGAATAATTTCATTACTATACGTCTAATAATAAACTGGAAGTAGGAATAGTTATATGCTGTTTAGATACTACTGTCAAATCAATCTAACCGATCTGGTCTAGGTTTTATAAATGTTTTGTGATGAAATTCATTTCATTATTTTTTCTTTCTTTTTATTAGGACTGAGCTCGAACAAGCTTCCAGAGCTGTTAATCTTTTTATTTAGAATATGAACAAAGGTTAATAATTGTGCTCATAAGATAAACTCTGGATAGAGTTAACTAAATTCTAGATATATATTTAAATAAATATCATAACTAAGAAAACAAAATTAATTACAAAAGAACATAGACAGTATAGCATAAATTATGTAAGAGTTAATTAACAAGTACTATTTTCGATATACTTATAAAAATAAACTAAGGATATCAATATAGAGGCTATAGTAATCACAGAAAGATAATATAGTTATTATAATAGTAATTTATTTATGCAATACAAGAATATTATTACTACTAACATAAGTAGTATTCGTATTACTGTAAGTATATCTTAGAACTATTTATACTGTCTGAGCTATAAGTACAAGTATACTGACAGTAATTAGAATTATTGTAAAAAGAAAGATATAAAAACCCTATATTATTAAAAGGGTATAAACAGTACATCAATAATTACCAATTCTTATTAATAAGAAAGTTAAATTATAAACCAGGTACAAAAACACTAATAATAATATTTTTTAACAATAAACAAATCAATTGCATTTAGTACAGGATGTAAACAACAGAAGTACAGGATGCTCTTTTATCGAGTTTAATTACATACTATAAATATAACTAGTAACCCTATTATTGCAGAAGCACTTTTCAAACTTAACAGTAATTTAAAAAAAAAGGAACAGAGTTATTTTCTTCACTGTCAAATAGGGTTAAACCCTATAAAACCAATTTATACAAGTAAATCAACAAACGGTGGAACTAACAGTATTTTACTCACAGTCGTAGTTTTAAATTAAACATAAGTAAGCTTTCGAAATTTTAATATGTAAACAAGGAAGGAATACAGTAATTAATACTTATATAATAATTTAGGGTAAAAACCCTATCATGCCGAATATACAAGAGTAATGACTGAAAAACCCAGTTCTGTAATATTAACCCAGAACTGTACTGAGAATTTACACATGAAGGCTTACAGCCTGTTCTTTTAATATAAACATAGTAATATTTACAAAACAAAAATTTATACTCATGGCCGAAGCCGAAGAGCCCTCCAATAGAGCTAAGGTCTTAACCAAACGATGTTAGACAGTGAGCAAACAACTAAAAGCCATGAGGGTCTAACAGGCCGCAATGACCAATCCCTCATTACCCCATAAGGGTTTACACAAGGTGGATGAGCCATGGAGAAACCAGGTCTTACCGTGGCTCTTATCACCACAACCCTTACTCCTTGTGCAAACAGGGAAGAGAAGCAGATCGTATCTCCAAAACAAACGTACATCCAACTGTTAAATTATATTAAAGGAAAAAGAGATGTAATTACAAGAATTTTAGCAATACCATTTAAAAGGAAATGAAATATTTCTTTTACCTTAGCAATGGAAAGTCGCAAACAGTGATGCAGCGACCAGCATGAGCAAGGAGTCTGCCATTCATTTGCAAAGAAACAACATTACAACACTTTCAAAACGTTGATAGCAGGAAACCCTTGAGTCACATAACTAAAGGAGTAGGAAGAACCCTAAAGCCGAGTTGTTACTCCTTCCAACAACGCATAGTAATGGTGAAACTCAAACCATAACACTCCGAAAGGAGGAACCACTCTCGTTGGTTAAACTGAAGGAGAATGGTAAGGACTGACATAGTCAAGGGTTCAAGTTTTAGCAATGCAGGCAGCAAAAAACAAGTAGGAGAACAAGTAACGCCTGAGGAGCAGAAGCACCACGAGATGACCTTCATGTTGGTGCAACGGGGTAAGTTAACCAGGAAGGAAGAGCCATAGATAGTTGCAGCAATACACCGGTGACAGAGCAGCCGGGTTTCTCTCACAGAAGATGGACCAGTGTCCGAAGGAGAAGGAGGGTAATTAGCTAGGTCTTGGGGAAGACTCTTTTAAAACCTGCAATGCATGGCCCAGACAAAGCCACATCGCCATGCAAATAATTTGCCACGGTGGGTTTGTTTCTATAGTTTCGTTGAGCTAATAATGAGGATCGAGTGTTGACAATCTTCCGCTTTTTCCAAGGTTAAACCTTAGTCCCGACCGAGTCAACCTATTATTGCAACATTATAACAAGTGTTAGGTTAGTACGTAAACAGTGTCATGGAAACTTACCACCAATGCATGGTTTAACAAATCATTACCATACGTTACAATATATTATCACCCATGCAATGTAATCAAATAATATCACTAGGTTTATCGTGGGTACAGCCAACTATATGGAAAGGAACCTAGTAATATGATATTTTATTTAATAAACTTTGGAGTTAAGGAGCACTATATCTAGAGTGGTAAGTTTAATAACATCCTCTTGTATACAAACTCGAAATGTCTAAGGTAAAGACTTTAAGATTTATCTTTAGAGTAGGACTTTAAACTTAAAATTCCATGGACTTGATTATGACCTGTTCATCCAAGTGAATGACTACTTTGTCATTTAACACTTTACAGTCTTAATAGAATAAGTTTGCAACATGATTATAGGAGGGAAGTTTAATACATATGGTCAAGTAAGAATATTATTTTTACAAGTATTCCACCAACACAAATATTATATTTATGGAGTATACTAATGGTTGACTTTAAAAAGGTTATAAATTCAACCATAGTAACTATTGTGTTATAATGTTAACCGTTATAGTCTTGCCTTATTTATCTAAATTTTATAAATTCCTACAAGAGGAATTAGCAACTAAATATTTCGATGAATGCATCATCTCGAATAA
Source organism: Pseudotsuga menziesii (assembly GCA_001517045.1). Classification (NCBI taxonomy): domain Eukaryota; kingdom Viridiplantae; phylum Streptophyta; class Pinopsida; order Pinales; family Pinaceae; genus Pseudotsuga; species Pseudotsuga menziesii. The sequence goes on from LPNX010130269.1 coordinate 106,130, forward strand.
ATATCCCTAATTTAGAACTTATCACATATGAATGTGAAGCCATTTAAGAGAAAGTTTATCAATGTAATGGTTAGACCTTGAAACTTTTATAATTGTACATTCTTTTAATGATTAGAATGATAATTAGTTTACAGTAGGTTATTCATCAGACCTAAGATAAGATTTAGTATGTGTTGAATTATTGGTAATGGAAATAAGACCTGGTGCATCAGCATGAGTATATCCCTATCAGTGGATAGTTTGAATTTAGCAGCAGTAATTTGTAAACCCCTTATTCATACACTCTACGAGGTAAGAGTTTTGTGTTTTCTTAAACATAAAATTTTGATTTTCGTTTTCTACTTGTAAACAATCTTATTAAAGATCTTTTGACACAGATAACTATGATAGATATCAGACAGTTCAGTAATCTTAAGAACTATAATTCTACCTCTACTAGAATGAAGAACAGATAGTGGATTTTACCTCAGTAAGCATTGATATGTGCTTAGCCAGTAATGTCTTACTGAACTTTGAATTGCAAACAAACTTGTACATAAGACTCTAGAATTTTTTTACTTGCAGTAACCAATCTTCTTACCTGTAATATGTAAGGACAGAAGGAACTTTCTGCATTAGCTCGAAAGCTAAGTAAGCCCAGTTTTTCATGACAGCCCCACCTTATGTTCGCAAAAAGAAACAAGTCAGCAAAATGAAAAGATTTGTTCTATCAATCTATGAAAATAACAGATGAATTCTAATAATAAGTTGATAACCTTTAACTAATTAAATGATTAGTTAACTGCTTTTATATTAATATTATGTAATTTAAAAAAATTTAATTTTTTTGTAAAATTTGGGGTTTTGACACCATTGAACTATGGATTCTTCATCTTTGATATGGGGGTTTTTGGTAAACCTAATCTCCTCCATTCGTAGTGGGGTCTTAATGCATGCACCGACCCCGTCATGCTCACCTTTTTCATGCCCAGTCTCAAAGTAGTTCCATATATGCAGAAAAGTATAATTCTTATGTAACATACTCATCCATTGGAAGAATCGGACATTTTTGAACTAGCCCACACAACCATATGACCATATCCAATGTTGATCCATCTGTATATCTCTCTCCTTTAGCTAATCATATAAAATTGAAAAATAGTGTTCCACATAATGAAGATCATGGCATATGTCATCACTTATGTAGAAGTTTGTCTTCTTCTGTCTTATCTTTTTGCTAATGTTGCTATCATGGCCATGCGTATGTAATATGTGCCATGATGCTGACTTGGTTAGAATGGTAATATTGACTCCAAATTTCATTTTGTGGCTAAAGGGTGTAGTTTCCTACAAAACCCACAATTTACAGTATGGTCCCAGTGGGAAATTTGTCCCTGCATTTTTTGTATTGCTAATCCTGCCATCGCGCTACATGCACATGTTGAACATACTGCTCAGTTTTCTTGTATAAATCCATCAAAAAATCACATACGCATACCTGTTTCCATAAAAACAAGGGTCAGATTATAATGTGAACTTTAAAGAATGTATATGTAGAAACTGAACATGTAAGAGAAAAAACATGCAATAATCATTTGCACCTATGACTTCACCAATGCAATATTTTTACTTTCCTTCGCACTATCTAATTGATAGGTTACGTAATTAAATATCTGCATCTCCACGCTCATATTTCCAAATTGATGCTCATCGCTTCCATAAATGTAACGGTTCAAAAGAGAAAACCCACTACACCTGGAACAATTTCCATATAGACATGATTTTCCATAGTAATTTTGTCCTTCATTCCTTGGACACATGACACTAACAATAAAATCTCTCAATGCATTTAGTGGTATTACGGATTCATTGCATCCTTGCTTAAGGTCAGTATGCAAATTACAAAATATATGTTTATACGTGTCATCAAAATATTCATATTCTAGATGGTATCTACAACAACATATGTTTCGATCAATCCATATACGAATGTACCATGCTTTACATTTCTCAAAGGAACTTTGGCCTAGGTTCAATTGTGTGTGCTCATTCTTGAATATCTCATAGAGTTCAGTCTGTGTTGTGTCAAGGAAGTGTTTGAAATGGGGTTCATGTTCAGTAGAACCTTTTCTTAGCTTTAGCACGTCTCTTTGATTAGATGAAGGTCTGGTATGATTATGCCATAAATTTTGTACTAAGTCCTTAACAACATTAATTAGCTTCATACCTCAATGAGGCAACCTGTCGACAAAATCCCAACAATCTTTTCCACTTGGAGTCTACAGATTTTCTCTTATAACATAGTACTTCAAAAAAAAAATTCTATTTAATTTAAGTATCTGAGAAGTGTGTGAAAGGAGGCGATGTTTCCATGTGGACTTTCTTACAACTGATTCTGATAACACACGATGAGTTGCACAAAGATATTTAGTACGAGACGTCTTCCCAATCCCATTAAAAGAAGATTGGAGATTTCTAACAATATGATTGTTAGGCTCTGAACTTATAACCATATTTAAGACCAGAATTATCCTAACAACAACTAAACAATTTGAATTTAACAAAGATAGTAATAATTGTCATTTACCGCATCACCTTTGGATTCAAAATATTCCTTCACTAATTTGCTACATTGCCAATCGATAATGCGTTTGGGAAACTTACCTTCAATGCGTGACAGACAACTTTCATCCACATGGATACGTCTAGGAGTCCTTTTTATTGTAGTAGACAGTTAAGGTAGGGAAGGTGGACATGAGCTATGGATCCCAGGGATTCTTTGTTGTGGTTCTTCATTCACATGTCGGTCCATATTGGGAGTGTGCTCAACATGGTTGTGGTATTCTTGGAGAGATCACAAATAAATCATTGCTCCTAGATCCAATGCTTCATACTCAGCGTCTCTCAATATACCTATGTATTCAAGAGATTCAACATGGCCAATTGATGGATTGTTGGTTGGAGACTGTGTTGATGTTGGAACTTCAGCTGGGTCTATTGGAGGAAACCACTTCACTCGTGGTTCTAAAGTAGATTTTTTTATGTCATCAACGCTATTAATATCGGTCATAGTATCAGTGGAAATTTTTGGATGATGTCTCACTCTCTCCATTGCCAGCTTCTCCTTTTCTCTTACCTCATTTTCCTTTTTCAATGGGCTTATTCCTTCTAGTTTTTATTGCTTTGTTATGTGAGTTTCCCATCTCCAAAAGTTTCTTTATTAAAACTATGAAGTCTACCCCTACATAAGAAGCAAAAAATAAGGTATTAGTTCCATTATACAAGAATCATGACGAGTTCCAACATAATTAACTAAATTACAAATATGTTATTATGGTAATTCTTGGAATTGATTCATAAACGCTGATTAAAGGTTTCTCTTTATGTTCGAACCACAATTTCATTTATATACTCTAATTGAGTCAAGTAAAAAGATTCAAGTTTGCAGGTATTACAGCTATAGGATTACGAATTCCTTTTTGTTCAAAAAGTATTGGAAGTCTAAAGAATATGACTGAAATATTCTTCATTTCCAACACCATCGGACAAGATGACATTACACGTAATATGCCACATTAGTTGTGAGGGAATACACAAGTTGGTGTTTTGATGTCTTGGGAATAAATTGAATAAATTACACTCATTAAGTTACAAGTTAAAAATTAAGAAAAAAATTGACTAATTACACAATCAAGAGGTTGCAAATCCCTCGAAAAAAGGAGAAATCATTGAGGTAGAGGCATCCATGTCAAGCTCAAAGGCACGTTATGATAAATATAGCATGAAGAAGAGATCATGGACAAGTTGGTGAACTGTTCAACATCGATCCTCTCCCATGAATACTTCCAAGGTTTTTATACAAATTGAAGAGTCTCAATAGAGAACCTCATCTATGCCATCCTTGTGGGAAATAAAAATATATTCATGTGCAAATGATTATTGGTCTACATTGCATACTTCATCATGTATAGAGAATATGGACAACTTGGTGAACTATTCAATATGGACCCTCTCCCATGGTTACTTCAAAGGTTTTTTTTAAATTGAAGAGTCTCAAGAGATAACTTCATATATGCCATCATTGTGTTTAATCAAAATATATTCATGTGCAAATGATTATTGGTCTACATTGAATACTTCATATTGTATGGAGAATATGAGACTTGTTTAGATGTGAAGTTGGGATTTATTCTTGTTTAATTAAAATGTTGTCTATGAGAGAGATATTGTTGTAGGCATATCATAAAACATAAATCAATGAAATGATCTAAAATCTTGTGAATTAAACCAATTATTTACAATTCACCATACCTATTCAAAATGATCTCTTCTTGAAATGAATACTTGTAGTTTGAATCTTTCCACTAACTTCCAAGACCAATGAATATGTTTGTTATATTCCAAGAGTGAACTTCTATCAAATAGATCAAAGAGTGGTGATGGAGTGTGAGCCAAATTGCAAAGTTCAAGAGCACAAAACATGCAAACAATTATAGAAAACCTGTGAATATTGGTAGCAATCCTGGGAATCCAGATCTCTATTTTTTTTAACTAATAACATCTACATGCACACGTATTTGAGCACGCGCATTCGTTAACAATACTGCGCATGCACAATTAGACGTGCGCATGCTTTTTCCTAACATTTAGAGCATTTACTCATTAATTTTTATCTTTTCTAATGACTAACGTTTTTCAACAATGACTTTGTATTCACACATTGTTATCTCCTTAAATAAATTAGACAATTTATTTCATGTAGTGATAGGAACTCAAAAAACATTTGGACTTTGTTTTTCTTCAAGAAAATCAAAGCTCAGGTTTCGGTGGCTTAGGTGAACATTTCAACTGTTCATTAGCCACCAAAAAGCCTAGATTTCGGCAGCTTAAACATGAAAATTTGGGGCTATCTTAACCACTGAATTCATAGGAAGTTTAAAGCGGTCAGCACGTCTTGTCATATGAAGGAACCATCAAGATAGGAGTGCTATCATTACCCATTAGTCACTCAAAAGGAAAGATAAGTAGTCAATTATGATTTTTTAAGAGGTGTTTTTATAATTTTGATTTGATCTATCTAATCCCAAACGCTCTGTCAAAACCCCAATTTTTCCAAAAAATTTAAAATTTTTAAAATGCAGATAATTTTCATAAATGCAGTCAACTAATTATTAAATTAGTTATATGTTACTGAATTCATTATCTAAGTTATCTATTTGGTTATGTTTATCTTATAGGACGGTTCTTTTCAGTTTACTGATTTGTTTTCTCCTTGCGACCACAAGGTGGAACTGTCATGAAATTCCGGGCTTACTTAGCTTTCAAGATAATGCAGAAAGTTTTCCTGTTCTTACAGACTACAGGTAAGAAGTTCAAGTGTTGCTTATCATTAATTCTAAAGAAATCAGATATAAGTTCGTCGCACAATAATTACTCAGTATAGAATATAATTGCTAAGCAATTTCCAAAGCTTATCGAGGTAAATTCATTAAACTGTCTTCCTTTTTAAACTCTAAGGATTACAATTTAGTTTTATCGGTAAATAACTATAACTGCCTCCTTTCTAGTAGATGTAAATTTATAGTTATTAATGCTTACTGAACTATTCGATATCTATCATAGTCGTCAAGTGTAAAAATTCCTTAACTATTTCTTTACAAGCAGAGTAAGAATGGCAGAGTTATAAAATCAATGTTTTAAATTTCAATTGTGCACAAAAAGATTTACATCATGATGGATTTGGTTACTGTATGTGATAAGTACGTAATGTATATTGATAAGGGGTTTACAAACTACTGTTTCCATTTTCCAAGATTTGAAGTTTAACGAGTTTACCTATTTATTTCAAGCTGCTCTTGAAAAAGATAAACTAGTGCTGATGCATAGACTTTCATTTACACAAAAACTGCTCCAAAGCATAACTAAAACTTATCTTTAGTAAGATAGATATCTTATTGTAAACAGGTTTTATATCATCCCTTTCATAGATATAAAAGGGGCATGTCCTTAATGGACTATAATCATTGAAAGAATGCATATCATGATATTTTTATAGCCTAACTTTTTATGTTGATGGATCTCATGTCAAAGAGATTTGTGGCTTAACCTTTGTCATGTTACAAATTATTGTTTAAGAACATTTATTTTAAGCAATACATTCCCAAAATAAATGCTATTATTTTCTTTTGTATCTTATTTTCAAACCTTGCTATTTTAATAAATACAACAAGGACAAAGAGGTTAACATTAATAATAGGTTATTTTCTATAGTTTGATTCTATAAACCTCCTTGATATCAACCAATAGTATACTTTTATAATAAAGTTATAGATGTTGATTCAACGAACACTTGTTGTAAGCAATATTCTTACTTAAACATAAATGTTATAAATTCCTTTTAAAAACAAAGTTAAAAAACTTTATGTAATTATTTGATGATAGAATAATCACATAGCCTAGATAAAAAAATCATGATAAGGACCACGCCTTTATATACATAAGTTTAAAATTGACTTGAGTTTATACATACCATAATTTATATAGTAAAGGGTCGTAACCCTTCCCACGACCTTGATGGTTGATAAGGTAAAGTGTTTATAATGACAAAAGTCTTATGTTCCCATGCAGCGTATGTAATAGTTTTATATGGATCATGGAGTAATGTGGAACCTTCAAAAAGCATTGAGTGGGAATGATAATACTTGTGGAAGGAAATTCTCCAGGACTATATACTTAAACCCACAGCTTGCAAATTATTTATCTGGGTAACGTGGCGTCGTTGTGGCCATGTGTTGCATGGATAAAAAGGACTCTCCTTCGAACCTTAATATTATTATCCCTTTTGTGGTTTTCAGCCTCCTGCCACTCTACAATGGTGTTGGTACACCCTTGTCGCACCGCTCCTCTGCAATGGTAATCTCCCAGCTCGTTATGTTTGTCTTCCTCTCTTTGAGAGCTCACTCTGAATACTCACAGAGAAGAGTTTTAAACCTTTGATTCTGTTGGCAATGAGTTGGGTTAGTTTTCTCTGGGTTTAACCTTCCCTACTCGCTCAGTTCAGTTTTTTGGCAGTCTGTAAGGCCCTCATTTCTTCTTGGGGTCAAAAGTGGGAGACGTGGCCTCGTGACTTGAAGTCTGCTAGTTTAAGGGTTTCACAGTAATTAGGTTTTCATGTTAGAAACCACTGCGGCACAAGCATTTATGCTCGCTTGGCCATGGCTCTTACTCTCTGTCGCGGTTGGTTGATGCTGTTAATGATCCCTTCCACCTTGCAGCCGACGAAATTTTGGCTCCTCCTCACGTTGTTGGTAACGCTTCTTTTCGTGGGAGGCTATGCTTCCATAAAGACTTTAGGTGAGGCAACCACTAACAGTTTTGATTATCTCTGCATTGCTTATTTATATGTTTGTTTATTTATTTTCTTTCTGAATACGATATTAACATCATCATTCCTCTCTGTTTACAGGTGTTGGCTTGTCTCCTTCTGTGCGGTTCGTACAAAGATGCGGCAACAGTCGCTGGTCACGGGTAAGCCTGGTTTAACCATGTTATTTTCCTCCTTATTGGTCCCTTATGGGACAGTTGTGGGTTGGTATTCGTGGCCTGTAACCCTTACGGTTTTTTGTTCAAATAGATTGACCCATTCACTGTTGTTTAAGAGGTTAAACCCTTCGCTTGATAAGGGACCTCCAGCTTAGGCCGAGACTGTATTTTTTTTTGTTTTGTTTTGATTACTGTGTGAATATATATAAAAGATGGAAGGGCTGTAAAATCCTCACTCTGTGGATTTTGTGTACGGCTGTGAGTAAAAATACTGAGTTAGATTCTTCAGTTCTTAATTTTGTTGTATATTTTACTGCTAGTAGGGTTTGACCCTAACTCAGAAATGTATAATAAGTATATACTATTTACTTTAAAGAAAAGAACATCTTTTATATATAATTGTGTTTCTATAAGTTATTGGGTTATTACTTAAGTTGCACATTGTTTGGTTAACTCGGTAAATCAAGCATATTAAAACCTCTGTTGGTTATTTCCTGCTCGTTAATGCAAATGAGTTTTTACCCTGTAATATTATTTAATTTTCAATTACTAGAGTTTTCTATACATGATTATTATATTAGATTATTTCCTTATAAAAGAATCTGTAAATATTGTTAAATAATTTTTAACCTTCATAACCGAAGGTCTTTATGTTTTAATGAAGTATTTATGTAACTATCAGTTACATTTTTTTAGTACAAAATTCATATTTTATATACTATTTATTATTATGAATGAGAACATTATTTTATTGACTTATTAATACTGTTACTATAATTCTGTGTTAACTCAATAGCAGGTATATAATAGGAAAGTGTTTTTCTGTTTTTATTCTTATACTTCTGTACTAACATACTTTATAAGAGATCCTGTCAAATTTCTGTATTACTCTATTGTTGTTATAGTATTAGTGTTTATAATATGAAGAAAAGAATAGTTTGTATTCCGACCTGTAAATTATATAATATTATTTATATAATAGTTATTTGTTAAAATCCTAAAACAGAGGCTAGTAGATATATAACTTGTGTAAGTTCTGTCAAACAAAATGAAAAGTATTGTACTATAATGTAATAAAAATTATCTTACATTTAATAGTTTTAGCTTTAGAAAACAAATCTAAATTGGTCTACCTTCATTCATAGTTGAATCTTATAAAAGGAAAGAATACAGTGATTAATGGTCTTACTTAGAGAAGAATAACCTGTAGAGAAGAATGATATTCTAAAACTTCCTGATACTGCATAGTTTAACTTTTATAAATTCTCTTCCCTTGTTTTATAAATAAAATAATAAAGATACAGAAATGATAACTGTAAAAAGAACTGTTTATTTATCGATACCTACTCCTGTTATTAAAGAAAATATAGCTTCTTTCCATGTTCTGAAATCTGACCTTCATGATTTAAATCTAACCCTAACTCTACTTCATGTACAGAATGTTATTGCTTCTGACAGTAAAATAAAAGTAAACATTCTTTTAAACAAACTAACATTTTATTATATATTTTCATCATACTATATTTATTCATAATTTCACCACTTGAGCTGGAGTACGGTCTGGATCACTCCAGATGAGGAAAAAAACAGGTAGGGTTTTATTTCTCATCAAAATGATTCGATTACTAAACAAACTAAGAACAAATTCATTACTAACCATCTAAACCTTTACATCATAAGCTACAATGCATCATTCAATCACACATAGGTAATACACAAAAATTAATAAACAACAGAACCTCTTCTTGAGCTTGGACAACAACAGCAATGGGAGGCCGTTCCTCTCTACCAACTCTTGGAGAGCACTCAAACAACGACTCCTTAGGACCCCCGAGCTTGCTCTAATCTCCCTGGATGGAACTAGGTGCAGCAATAATCAAGTACCAATCTTTAGACTCAATACCAATCCTAAACTTATCAGTAAATTCTCTCAGCTAGCAAGCTGTATCAGACCAAGTTACTGCAGCTTATCTCTCAAAACACCTTCCTTACAATTTTCCCTTTTTTCCCAATGAATTTCTTGAAGAGCATTCCACCTTAATGATTCTTCTCCTGGAAAATATCTGATCAGCCTCAGCTCTATTCACTGGGTACTTTTAAAAGATTGCCTAGGTCTTTTTGGGTTAGTTGTCATTTATTGAGCCACCTGCTTTGATCCCACTTTCTTGGGGGATCATGACCCCAAATGTAGGGAAGTTGCTACCTGCAACATAGGAAGTGTTTGTGGATGCTGCCACTTGTATTTTGCCCTCCACCTAGTTCCTTCCACCAATTTGACCAGTAACACTCTTATTAACAGCTCTCCCAAGCTGTTGTCTCCACTTTTTATTTATTAAAAATAAAATATTCAGAAATACATTCCACTTCTTTTGACTCTGCTGAGTCATCAGTTTCTACTTAGCATTAAATTTAACATAATGTCTTAGGAAATCAAATTAAAACAATTAACATTATTTTACAAAATTGGGGTATGTGACATACACATTCCCTTAAAATGTAACATCGTCCTCGATGTTACTTTTTCTTCATCCTCTGCAATCTCCTAGAACAGATTCGGGTATGCCTCCCGCATCTTACTTTCCAGTTCCCAAGTGGCCTCTTCAGGACTAAGGTGCTTCCATTGCACCTTCACCTGTCCAATGGTGCGGTTCCGCAAAGTAATTTCCCTCCTCCCGAGGATACAGTCTGGTTCCACTAGAATTTCTCCTTTTGGTTCCACCTGTACAACATTCCAATCAACCACATGAGTAGCATCATGAACATAATTCTTCAAAATAGATATATGAAAAACATTATCTACTTTCAAGTTAGGTGGTAATGCTAGCTGATATGCAACTTGACCAATTGTAGATAAAATTTCAAATGGACCACAGTAAAATGGTGCTAGCTTTGCACAACTCCTCGGCCTTAGAGAGCTTTTCTTTGGCCTTACCTTTATAAACACATGCTCACCCACTTGGAAATCCTTGGGATTTCTTTTCAAGTCTGCTTGGCTCTTTTGCCGGTTCTGTGCCACCTTCAAATTTTCCTGCACTTGTTTCACAATTTCCTCCATTTCCTTCAATAATTCTGGTCCTAACACCAATCTATCTATTGGATTATTCCAAGAGATAGGAGTGTTGCATTTACATCCATACAAAATTTCAAATGGACTAAACTTAGCTGATGACTGATAGTTATTATTATATGCAAACTCTGCTAGATGTAAGTAGTCTTCCCACTTACCTGGCTAATTTTTAACATACATCCTTAACAAATCCTCCATCACCTGATTCACTCTTTTAGTCTATCCATCTGTTTGAGGATGGAAGGAGGTACTGAAATTCAATGTGGTATTTAATCCCTTAAACAGGGACTTCCAAAAATTTCCTGTGAATTTAGGATCCTTGTCTGAAATTATAACTTTCGGTACTCCATGTAACCGAAAAATATACTTTAAGAATATATCAGCTATATTGGCAACCTTGTAAGTAGTTTTGACAGGAATAAAATGAGCTGCCTTGCTCAACTTGTCAACTACCACCATATTAGAGTCATTTTGATTCTAATTTCTGGGTAATCCAGTACTAAAATCTAAGCTAATCATTTCCCATTTCCAGCTAGGAATAGGTAAAGGTTGTAGTAAACCAGCTGGATGTTGGTGTTCGGTTTTCACTTGTTGACAGTCCAAACATCTAGCAATGTATTCAACTACCTCAGATTTCATAGTAGGCCAAAAATATTCTTTTCTTAGCATGGTTACAGTCTTTTGATAACCTGAGTGTCCTGAATATGGTGTTTTATGGACTTTATCCAGAATTAACAACTTAACCTTAGGCACATTAGGCACATACAGTTTATCTTTAAATAATAAAAAATCATTTTCATTTAAGCTATAACCTTTTATTAAGCTTTCTGTAGGTTCTTCCTTAGCTGTAGTTTGCAATTTATGATAGTTTTCATCTTGTTTTACCCCTTCTTTAAGCTGTTCATTTAAATCAAAAGCATAAGTGATGATTGCTGCTGTAAAGTTCATCTTTGTGTTTTTGCTTAATGCATCAGCCACCTTATTTTCCTTACCCTTTATGTGCTGGATTTCGAAATCATATTCACTCAAGAAGGCTAACCACCTTGCTTGTCTTGCATTTAAGTTAGGCTGATCTAGAAGATATTTCAGTCCTTTATTATCAGTCATTAGAATAAATTTCCTTCCTATTAAATGATGTCGCCACATTTTTAAGGCGTGTATAACAACTGCAAGTTCTAAATCATAAGTTGCGTAATTCTTTTTGTGAATTTTTAACTTCCTAGACTCATAGGTAATGACATGCCCATCTTGAGTTAAAACACCGCCAAAGCCATCATTACAGGCATCAGTGCATGCTACAAATTCCTTACTAGGATCTGCTATTCTTAGAATAGGTGCACTTGTCAATAAGGTTTTTAATTTCTTAAAACTTTCTTCACACTTTGAGTTCCAATCAAATTTCTTTCCTTTATTTTGTAAGGAAGTGATCGGATTTTCTATTTTTGAAAAGCCTTCAATAAATCTCTAGTAATAACCAGTAATTCCCATGAACGACCTAACATCCGTTACATCTTTTGGAACCGACCAATCTTCCATTGCTTGAATCTTTTCCGGATCAACTGAAATCCCTTCCTTAGTCACTACGTGACCTAAGTACTGGATTCCATCCTTAAAGAAGTCACACTTGCTAAACTTCGTGAAGATTTGTTGTTCTCGCAACTCTTGTAAAACTATCTTTAGGTGTTCTGTATGTTCTTCTTCTGTTTTAGAGTAAATTAAGATGTCGTTGATAAACACGACAACAAATTTATCTAAGTATTTATACATTATATTATTCATTAAGCACATAAAGATAGCTGGGGCGTTGGTAATCCCGAATGGCATTACGAAAAACTCATAGTGTCCATACCTTGTTCTAAAGGTTGTCTTGAAGATATCTTCATCCTTGATTCTAACTTGATGATATCCTGACCTCAAGTCTATCTTTGAGAACACCGTGGCTCCACGTAGTTGATCAAACAGATCATCTATGCAGGGCAACGGATATCTATTTTTAATAGCCATCTTATTTAGCTGACGGTAGTCTATTCATAGTCGCATAGTTCCGTCTTTCTTTTTGACAAAGATGACCGGTGCTCCCCAAGGAGACACAGTAGGTCGAATGTACTTCTTATCTATTAACTCTTTTATTTGTGATTTTAGCTCATTAAGTTCTAAAATATTCATTCGATACGGAGCTTTTGAGCTAGGTACTGCACCCAGTACCAGCTCAATGGTGAAATCCAATTCCATCCTTGGAGGTGATCCTGGAATTTCTTCTGGGAATACATTAGTATATTCTTTTAAAACAGGAATATCTTCTATTTTTAACTTATCTATTTCAGATTTACTTGCCTCATCTGTAATAGTTACTCCATAGGCTTTACATCCCTTTCTAACATCCCTTTTAAGTTCTAAAGCAGAAATCTGTCTGATTATAGTTTTTCTACGAATACCCTTAACCTTTATTAGTTGTTCATCACTATTTAAACATGTGAAAGTTTTATTGTAACAATTTAAAACTACCTTATGCTGCTCTAACCAATCCATGCCAATCAGTAAATCATATGAGCCAAGTGGAAAAACATTAAGTTTAACTGTAGTTTTAAATTCATCCATAAGTAAAGCACATTCTTTCACAAAATAGGTTACTTTTGTTTTTTCCCCAGTGGCTAATTGAACTAACCAGGAATTATCAAACTTATCGACAGAAAACTTACATTTTTCTACTATCTGAGGTGCAATGTAACTAAGACTAGCTCATGGATCGATTACAATGGTTACAGGGGTTTGATTAATATTACCTTCCACTTCCACCATGGAAGGCTGATAGTCAGCTTGGAGGTTCTCCAAAGCTGCATTTATTCTGGGCATAGTCCTCGCTAGCTCTCCAACGGTCATTTCCTCCTGCACAGTATGAATATTGCTGACTGACTTTTTCCGGTTTGGGCAGACCGAGGCATAGTGTGGGCCATTACATTCCTAGCACTTACCAGGCTCCTTACATTCAAAACTCTTGGTAAAATTCACATGGTTATTTGCAGCTTCCTTGCCCTTAAAATTATTCAAATTATTGGAAGTACCATTTCTATTTCCCTAGAAATTCTTATTGTTAGAATAATGTTTACTCTTATTATTCTTGAAATTCCTCTGGGGTACAAATTCCTTCTTCTTAAACTCAGGTTGATTGTTATTTTTCTTAGCCTTCCAGTTGGCTAAGCCTTCTTTCTTCTAGTTCTACTCAAAACAGAAATTAGCCTTCCTCATGGCTTCCTCCAGAGTCTTCGGGTTATCATACTCAATTCTGTCCTTAATGTGATATGGTAGACAACTGAGAAATCGCTGCACTTTAGGTTTCTCGTCTACTAGGTAAGGTACATATCTAAGCAAGCTTAATAATTTACTGTTCAAATCCTTCATAGTCATTGAACCTAACTTCAACTCGTAAAATTATTTAGCTCTTTCTTTGTAATATTGCTCGGACAAAAATTTATTCTTGAAATTCCTTTTAAAGGTACTCCAATTAACTTCTTTTTCTCTGATACCCTTGACTCTCTTCAGATCTTGCCACCATATATCAGCTTTTTTGGAAAGGTTATATATTGTCATCCTTGCCTTTAGCTGATTTGAGTAATTATATATATGAAAATACTTCTTCATCCCGGATAGCCAAGACTCTGCTTCCTTCCCTTTTTCGGTCTCTCCATTAAAAGTTGAGGGCTTTATCTTTTTAAACTCCCCTGAAATTTCCTCGTATGGTTTGTACTTCTTCTTTCTATCATACAAATCATCTTCACTACTGTCACTAGTAGTGTGGTAACCTTGTCGTTCATCGAACCCTTCAGATGATGAACTACCTTCAGTTTTTTCCAGCTTCATCTTTTTAGACTTTCTTTGATGACTAACATCCTCAGATTCTGATCTTCTGCTCCTTCCTTCAGTTTGGAAATTTTCTATTAAAATTTGGTTCAATTCTTCCTGAGCCTTCAAAATCCTCTCATTCTCCCTCTTGACTGATTCTATTTCAGTCTTCAAATATTTTACAGTCTGCAACAGCTCTGAAGAAATTGTAGTCACCTCTTCTATCACAGGTTCTCTGGGCAATTGTCTTGTTTTTGTGTTTGGAGACTCCTCCTGAGCATACTCTCCCAGATTTTCCATACCTGCCTGTTAAACTTCGAAAAAAAGAAATTTTTTGATCTTTACATAAAATAGAATATATGTTAGTATATTATTTTACTTTATTGTTCTATGAAAGCTAGTTGGGCTGCATCAAGGCCTAGTGTTTGAACCTTGAGCTCTGATACCACATGTCAAAACCCCAATTTTTCCAAAAAATTTAAAATTTTTAAAATGCAGATAATTTTCATAAATGCAGTCAACTAATTATTAAATTACTTATATGTTACTAAATTCATTATCTGAATTATCTATTTGGTTATGTTTATCTTATAGGACAGTTCTTTTCAGTTTACTAATTTCTTTTCTCTTTGCGACCACAAGGTGGAACTATCGTGAAATTTCGGGCTTACTTAGCTTTCAAGCTAATGCAGAAAGTTTTCCTGTTCTTACAGACTACAGGTAAGAAGTTCCGGTGCTGCTTATCATTAATTCTAAAGCAATCAGATATAAGTTTGTCGCACAATAATAACTCAGTATAGAATATAATTGCTAAACAATTTCCAAAGCTTATCGAGGTAAATTCATTAAACTGTCTTCCTTTTTAAACTCTAAGGAATACAATTTAGTTTTATCGGTAAATAACTATAACTGCCTCCTTTCTAGTAGATGTAAATTTATATTTCTTAATGCTTACTGAACTTTTCGATATCTATCATAGTCATCAAGTGTAAAAATGCCTTAACTATTTCTTTACAAGCAAAGTAAGAATGGCAAAGTTATAAAATCAATGTTTTAAATTTCAATTGTGCACAAAAACATTCACATCATGATGGATTTGGTTATTGTATGTGATAAGTACGTAATGTATATTGATAAGGGGTTTACGAACTACTGTTTCCATTTTCCAAGCTTTGAAGTTTAACGGGTTTACATCTTTATTTAAAGCTGCTCTTGAAAAAGATATACTAGTGCTGATGCATAGACTTTCATTTACACAACAACTGCTCCAAAGCATACCTAAAACTTATCTTTAGTAAGATAGATATCTTATTGTAAACAGGTTTTATATCATCCCTTTCATAGATATAAAAGGGGCATGTCCTTAATGGACTATAATCATTGAAAGAATGCATATCATGATAGTTTTATAGCCTAACTTTTTATGTTGATGGATCTCATGTCAAAGAGACTTGTGCCTTAACCTTTGTCATGTTACAAATTATTGGTTAAGAACATTTATTTTAAGCAATACATTCCCAAAATAAATGCTATTATTTTCTTTTGTATCTTATTTTCAAACCTTACTATTTTAATAAACACAACAAGGCCAAAGAGGTTAACATTAATAATAGGTTATTTTCTATAGTTTGATTCTATAAACCTCCTTGATATCAACCAATAGTATACTTTTATAATAAACTTATAGATGTTGATTCAACGAACACTTGTTGTCAGCAATATTCTTACTTAAACATAAATGTTATAAATTCCTTTTAAAAACAAAGTTACAAAACTTTATGTAATTATTTGATGATAGAATAATCACATAGCCTAGATAAAAAAAAATCATGATAAGGACCACGCCTTGATATACATAAGTTTAAACTTGACTTGAGTTTATACATACCATAATTTATTTAGTAAAGGGTCGTAACCCTTCCCACGACCTTGATGATTGATAAGGTAAAGTGTTTATAATGACAAAAGTCTTATGTTCCCATGCAGCGTATGTAATAGGTTTAGATGGATCATGGAGTAATGTGGAACCTTCGAAAATCATTGAGTGGGAATGATAATACTCGTGGAGGGAAATTATCTGGGACTATATACTCGAACCTACAGCTTGCAAATTATTTATCTGGGTAACATGGAGTCATTGTGGCCATGTGTTGCATGGATAAAAAGGACTCTCCTTCGAACCCTAATAGGAAAGTGTTTTTCTGTTTTTATTCTTATACTTCTGTACTAACATACTTTATAAGAGATCTTGTCAGATTTCTGTATTACTCTATTGTTGTTATAGTATTAGTGTTTATAATATGAAGAAAAGAATAGTTTGTATTTCGACCTGTAAATTATATAATAGTATTTATATAATAGTTATTTGTTAAAATCCTAGAACAGAGGCTACTAGATATATAACTTGTGTAAGTTCTGTCAAATAGAATGAAAAGTATTGTACTATAATGTAATAAAAATTATCTTACATTTAATAGTTTTAGCTTTAGAAAACAAATCTAAATTGGTCTACCTTCATTCATAGTTTAATCTTATAAAAGGAAAGAATACAGTGATTAATTGTCTTACTTGGAGAAGAATAACCTGTAGAGAAGAATGATATTCTAAAACTTCCTGATACTGCATAGTTTAACTTTTATAAATTCTCTTCCGTTGTTTTATAAATAAAATAATAAAGCTACAGAAATGATAACTGTAAAAAGAGTTGTTTATTTATCGAGACCTACTCCTGTTAGTAAAGAAAATATAGCTTCTTGCCATGTTTTGAAATCTGACCTTCATGATTTAAATTTAACCCTAACTCTACTTCATGTACAGAATGTTATTGCTTCTGACAGTAAAATAAAAGTAAACATTCTTTTAAACAAACTAACATTTTATTCTATATTTTCATCATACTATCTTTATTCATAATTTCACCACCTGCGCTGGAGTACGGTCTGGATCACTCCAGATGAGGAAAAACACAGGTAGGGTTTTATTTCTCATCAAAATGATTTGATTACTAAACAAACTAAGAACAACTTCATTACCAACCATCTAAATCTTTACATCATAAGCTACAATGCATCATTCAATCACACACAGGTAATACTCAAAAATTAATAAACAACAGAACCTGTTCTTGAGCTTGGACGACAACAGCAATGGGAGGTCGTTCCTCCCTACCAACTCCTAGAGAGCGCTCAAACAGCGACTCCTTAGGACCCCTGAGCTTGCTCTGATCTCCCTGGCTAGAACTAGGTACAGCAATAATCAAGTACCAGTCTTCAGACTCAATACCAATCCTGAACTTATCAGTAAATTCTCTCAACTAGAAAGCTGTATCAGATCAAGTTACTGCAGCTTATCTCTAAAAACACCTTCCTTACAATTTTCCCTTTTTTCCCATTGAATTCCTTGAAGAGCATTCCACCTTAATGATTCTTCTCCTGGAAAATATCTGAGCAGCCTCAGCTCTATTCATTGGGTACTTTTAAAAGATTGCCTAGGTATTTTTGGGTTAGTTGTCATTTATTGAGCCACCTACTCTGATCCCACTTTCTTGGGGGATCATGACCCCAAATGTAGGGAAGTTTCCACCTGCAACATAGGAAGTGTTTGAGGATGCTGCCACTTGTCTTTTTCCCTCCACCTAGTTCCTTCCACCTGTTTGACCAGTAACACTCTTATTAACAGCTCTCCCAAGCTGTTGTCTCCACTTTTTATTTATTAAAAATAAAATATTCAGAATTACATTCCACTTCTTTTGACTCTACTGAGTCATCAGTTCCTTCTTAGCATTAAATTTAACATAATGTCTTAGGAAATCAAATTAAAACAATTAACATTATTTTACAAAATTGGGTTATGTGACACGCTCTTTACCCTACACCTATCCTAGATATGCGATCTCATTACTACGAGTAATGTAATTCCAGTTCATGAAATCACGTTCCTTGCACTTTCTATTTACAGGTCTCATCAACTAAACCATTACCCTTTTCAAGTCTTAATTTCTATCTATATCCCTCAAAATCAGGGCATTCCCCCGATTGATTCCTAATTTCTATGTTTTGTTTCTCACTGAGCCAAATTTCCCTAATCCCACACTATGTTACCTTCCCCAAAGTTTGAATTTTCAAATCGCAAGTGCAAAGAAGTAGTTCAGAAAATGAAGAGAAGAGGACCTTCCCTAAGGAAAGAGCTTGGTGATATTAGTTACCTAGAATCACACCCCAAGGTATGTCAACTGTTCAAAGATGCAGGCTAGTATAGGTTTTGTGTAAAAATCCAAGGATATCATCAGTAAGTAGTAGAAGCTTTTGCTCTCACATTTGATGGCAGAAAGGTAGTAATCGACAAGGAATAATTCCAGGTGGATGAAGCTCTTATAGCTGAAGTGATAGAGCTTCCAAGGACTGGGGAAAATTGGTTTAAGACCACTATTACAAAGAATGTTGAATTTAGGTCCTACCTAAAACTTTACCACAAAAATATTGTATGGAAAAAGAACATTCCTACGTCCTATCTCGAGGAGAAATGGTAGCACCTATTGAAGTAAATTTTGGTATACATAACATGTGAGGGTAGATACAATAGGGTAATGATCTATAAGTTTAAATTAACGAATCACTTCACTGGTAGGATCCCCTTGAATCTACCTTTTTATCTCTACAAAATATTGACTAAGATGGCTCATAAAGTCAGAGCCAAGCCAACCAAAATTGCGAGATGATTATCTCATCATGGATTGATCAAGCTAATTGTTTATGAGCTAATGTAAAGAAGAAACATTTCTTGGCCATACTTCCTATTATAGAATGAATTTGAAACAGAGCTACAACCAGAGGATAAAAATAGTTCTTCTTCCAAGAAGTCTTCCACTCCCGGAAGTGGAAAGAGGAAGAGGAGAGCTATCTCTCTAGTTGCAGTTTATCAAACCTCTCCATCTTCTAAGACTAAGAAGGACAAAAGGAATCTAGATTTCAGTGAGAAGACAGAGAAAGAAGAATCTTCTTCACAAGACAAAAATGTCCTCAACCTACCATACATTGATTCTGAGGATGAAGAAGAGAAAGGAGCTGACCTGGAAAATCAAGTTGCAGCAAGGAATGAGGATCTTCCCTCACCTACACCAAAGGATGATCAAATTCAACAAGTTACAGAGGCTTCATCTAGCAAACCAAATAAATCCAGATCTCAGAAGATCAACCAGCCGCTAAGATAGGTGTATGAATCATAGGTTATTGAAAGGGAAATTAAAAGGAGTAATGAAAGATTAGCTAAAATAAATACTGGATTATATGACTCTCTTGAAGAACTGAAAAAGAAGTATACTAAGCTCGAAGAAAGGAATCTCAGATTGATGAAGGACAACACTAAGCTCTACAAAAAAATCAGGCTGTCAAAATTGCATACAAAATATTCAAACCCTCAGTCTCAAGCACATCATAATATGGAAACCCTAGCAGAGGTAGCCATGAATCTTTATGATTTATAGGTAGCGAGTGATTCTACCACCATCCCAAACCCTATCCAAGCTACAGAGACACCAGAAGAGCAGCATGGAAGCTTTAAAGCATTAAGGTAAAATGCGATTTTTTGCAATTCTGATTAACTATTAAAACATGATTTTCAGTGGCTTAGGTGAACACTTCAGCTGTTCATTAACCACTGAAAACAGAGCTTTTGGTAGCTAACAGGATCAAATTTTTCCTCTACTAGGCACCAAAAGTGCAGACATGGCAGAGAGATCTTAGTTTTGCACAGATCTAATTTTTGTTGATCAAAACACCTCGAGGATGGTCTCTAATGATAAATAATAATTAAAGGCATCATAATAAAGGTTCTATTCCAGGTTTAAAGCCACCAGTAAGAAGAAAATGATGAAGCTTCTCACCCACTTTGGTAAAAGGTGACTTGTCTGCCAAATGGAAATTTCGAATTCTCCTTCAGTTTCTACTGCAGTTGTTAACACTCCATTTTTAACAGATTGATCTAAGGGCTTGACAGAGGTTTGGTTGGGGTCCCAGTCCCTTGAATTTCATGTGACCACCCTTCAACGAGGAAAGCGGCAGGTTTGTTGTTAACATCGGGTAGGGTTCATAATCGAAGGCTGCGATTGATCAAAGGTGGATCAATGGCTCCAAATCACTTTGCGTGAGCAAATATGCACGATCAAGACTTCCATCCTAGATTACGAAACATGCTAATGATCGGAGGATTTTGAAGGTTGAGATGAGGTCTGGGGAAGATCTACGGCCTAAATTAATTTCACGATCTATACTTGTGCGGGTAAAACTGTAATCTCAAATCACGAAAAAGTGGTAGACGTCGCAAAGATCAACGGTTGTGATGAGAAAAGGGATAAATATATAGCTATGGTTCATTTTGCAATGCGAACTGGCATGGAAAAATATCTAAGTTTCCCATTGCGAAAGATAGTGGGGCCCTCTCGGATCGACGGCTGCCTGAAAGGTCGATCTCGATCGATGGTTAAGAACGTGTCACGATCTAGAACTTCCCATGGTGTTCAAAAGAGAAAAGTTGGTAGCATGATGAATGGAACGTGGAAAGTGGACATAAAAGATTCCTTTGATCAGACGACTGAGAAGACTCTCGAGGTACAGATTTCCCATCCAGTGTGGAGATGACAGCGGAGGAGATGTTCATGCGTGCAATCTACCCCATTACAGATTAGACGATTCCTCTGACACCAATCAAGATATGCCTGAGGTGGAAGTCTTGTCCAGTGGCACTATTTTCCCAGTTCTCAAGTGTTGCACGTGGTTCATTTCGAAGGAAGCCATGAGAGAGATAGAGGTTTGATTCACTAAGGCAACAGACCTGGAATTTACACAAGGCCGAGGGATGTGACAAACTAAAACAACCCAACACCACCATTAAGGTAATTGAAAGAGAAGGAGATGGTCAAATCCACAACCCTTGGAACCAGCCTGGAAGCCATGTGGAAATGGTTCAGAATCTTAGCCATACCGGATAATATGATTTAACATCAAGAGGTAAAATCCCCGCCCTGGCACCACACATGCCACCATCGCAGCTACTTTAAGGGTATAGCTCTTCCCCAAGCCATTCCTACTCGCACTATATAACACCATCTTATGAATATCTTTGAGACATGGAACCATGTAGATGATAAGAGATATAGTGTTGAATTGCGAGAAGTGTCGAAGTCTTTCATAGAAAACCATCACTATGTGGTTGGAAAAATTAGTTCGACAAGGGGTACTCTTGGTAGGAAGACATGAAATCTGTGTTCTAGTTATCCACACCAGAAAATCACCAACCACCAAGGCACAGATGTGAAATACCAAGGGGAATTCACCCACTTCTACACAACCCGGTCTCTGGATGTGTAGTGCATGGGTTTTGACATCCCAGCTACGTCCCTCCGACACTCCTGACTATTGTCATGACCTCCAAAGTCCCAGCTCACAGTGGTAGTAGAACTGTTAAAGAAAATGCTCGTACTGGGACCAGGTGGGTCTAGAGCCTTCGACACCATTTCTAGAGGCTCCCCTTGGCTACTTGTTCGTGGGAGAGGAGCGGGTCAAACAAACACCTAGATGCATGGCTTATAGAAGAATCCTCCTTGTAAGAGGAAGAAGATAATACAAGGATGATAAGCTTCTTAAGTCGCTTATCATCACCAAGCGTTTGGACACCTTTTCTCCGGCCTCCTCCTATAACAGTTTCACCTGACGGGGGATGAGGTCGGGAGAATGGTAGAGGAAAGGATTTAGGTCTTCTTGTCATCCTTTGAGCGACATGTGCTAGCTAGACAAGGAGACCCAAATATGTCCAAGGCAGCCTATCTGGACAATTGACCATCAGCACGTCGCATGGGAGTCATTTTCATGAAGCAGGATGGTATGGGGCTCTACGCTATGAACCTGTGTTATCATGCACTGCATCTCCATGATGTTTGTTTATATTTGTAAAATGTGGAAATATTCCACTCCTTGCACTGTTAACGCCTGATGGCGACTTGTAACAATTTTAATTCGTTAGTCTCAGCAATTGGATTGTATAAAAACGCTCCTGATAGAGGGAGAAGGAGTTAGTGAAATTGGATTGGGAAACATTCCTAGGATGACGTTCCCCATTTGTAAAACATGATACCTATGTATGAGTAAATTGCACTGAAAGAACTATTTCTCATGGCAGAGATTCATGTGTCATTGCTTTTCCCAATATGTCTTTTTCTTTATGTGTAAATGTGTTTCATGTTTCCATTCCAGTTTGTTGATTGCTTTCATGTCTGCAACCTAGTGTATAATGGTTAGGAATTCATACTCGCTATGCTCCTATTGTTGTTCCAGGCATTTATCAATGGTTCTTCTAAAGTTGCATGAAATTCATCTCGTTGGTGCTCCATGCAATGGAATGTCCCTTATTGTCCTCTAATCGCCCGCTAAATATCTCTTGATTGGGAAATCAGTGGCTATATTTCCTCTGTTTGCAATCCCACATAATTATTTCCCTTTGTAATCATTTCTTACACAAGTTTTGACTCCATTTTCCCATGGTTCTTTGCTCCCGGTAATCCCACCATGCCCCTCTTCTCAACATAATTTTCTTCATTCAGGATCCTAGCCCCCTGATCATGCCAATTGAAAATCCTATGTAGAGTAGACTCTGGTGACACACAATATTGACAACCTTATGTGGAGTAGACTCCGGTGACAAGTGAGAGATGCCTCTCTGAATGCGCAGGGCTAGAGGAGCAGTCTAAAGCGGTTCTGCTGTTTCCTAGGAGTGGCCTCCCCTCGCTCGACTTTGGGGGCTCAAATCCCAGTGCGAACAAACTGGCACCATTGCCGGGGACGAACTTGAAGATCCTCCATGGGAAGAATGACAAATATTTAGATCTAGCTATTGATGGTGAACAATCAGCCAAACATCAAGAAGGTTGAGCACTTTTCACCTGGAGACTCCACTCTTGAAGGATTCAGACTTCAGCAACTCTGTTGGTGATGTGACCCAGAAATCTAATGACCGAGGAAGGTTGGAATATACCGCCTGGAAAATGGACCCCTCGTAAAGCTTAGAAATGCATGGCGGAAGGTCCAAGCACTTGATTCCACATTTCTTCTAGGATGCCTTATCATATCCTGTAAGTTTTCTCTTATCTTTTCTTAGATTTATCAAAACAACCTTCTATACCCTAGCTCATCCTGAGGAGAGCCATGAATATGTTCCTATTTATCCTTCTTTATGAATCGAAAGCGTTGCGTCTTCTTGTACATCTGATTTTGGCCTAGATCTTTATCCGTGGGTGCCCGATGTCAAAGGGCACCCCTGTGAAATTCATGAAACCTCAGATGATAGTTTAGCTATCGTACCTAACCTTGCCTCCCCCATTTCTCCAAGACAATATAAATTGCTACAATTTCCTCCTATCCTCCATGATTTTCCCATGAAATATTACAAGTACCTCCCTAAGTTCGACGGAGAATCTGAAAAACTTAACTATCAAGAAACACGTACAAGCCTCTGAGCATTTCTCTGACCTTTTCAAGATAGAACATGATGATGTCTGCATGTGTGCGTTTTCTCTATCCTTCTAGGGAGATGCCAAAGTCTGGCTTAAAGAATTGCAGCCTAAGTCCATCAACACTTGGGAAGAGATTTCTTGCACATTCTTGAGGTTTTGAGGTAGGAGAAGGCCACTCGAGAAAATACTTTCATATTTTTATTCCTTGAGGAGGCATGAGGGGGAAGGTCATATCCAGTTTTAACAAAAGATTCACAACATGCCAAAGGGAATTCAACCTCTTGAGAACGCTGCTAAGATCTATTATGCAGCCGCCTTTTCCCCTGACCTTTCCTTGCTTCTTTTGGAGAGAAAATCAACCACCCTCCAGCAGATGTTTGCTGATTATTTGGAGGTTGAGGAAAACCTTGAGGTGTCCAAGAAATTGTCAGGTCAGGATGGTGGTGGTGAACTAAAAGATACATACAAATTTTTTGGGCCCTACAAGCAAAAGGAGGAAGCCTCTTTCTCATGAAACATCTCTCATGGTATGCAGAAAGATGACTGGCTTGAGGCTGGAATAGGCAGTCCTGCAGGATTATTCTATGAAGATGGTGACCCAGACCGCCCCTGGTCAACTAGGGACGATTTTAAGAAGGAGTTTGGTGTGCCTGTGTACGACGAATATGAAGAAGAGTACCTGCAAAATATACCTAACGAGCCAGTTGTTAAAACAATGCCTTCTGATAAAAGAAATCAAAGTGCAATGCAAAATCAGGAGGTCGAAGTAGGAAAAGATGATGAGGGAACTGGAGGTGACAGCCTACCCTTTTGTTATGCCTCTTTTGAATTGATACGATACATGGATAAGGCCTCCAAGCAAAAGTAGAAAGAAACGGAGGTGATGCAGGCCAGAAGCTTGTACAGAAATGAAGATGGATGCAGCAATTTACAGATCAACACTTTTTCTGATACTCCGCCTTCAGGAATGCCACCTCACACAGAAGGAGTATGCCTACTCGGTTCCACCAGAGAAGCTGAAGACCTCCCTATCAAAGCACATCAAGCCCTTGTTATAGAAATTTTGGGCGGAGAGAGGGATATTCCATTGGAGAGAGATTCTGTAGGTCCTCGTCTGCAATCTTTCGAGTGACAGCTTGGAGACTCCCTGGAAGCAGGAAGCTCCAGACAGCTTTCCTAGGAGTAGGTGACAGAGCATGCTAGAGGTTGTCGTGATTTCTACGACCCTGTGGTCGAATACATGGAGGATCTGGGTGAAGGCAATAATTGGTCGCATCTTTGCCTTAAAGATCAGTTTGTTTATCATTTCCTTCTCCCATTAGTTGTTTTATTTTTGTCCATCAAGCACCATACAAGAACAAGAATATTAGGAAAGTTGCTTGATTGGCTTCATTGGAAGTATGATTTCACTTAATCAGACTTGTGTACAAAGTTAGGTAGAGTAGGTAGGAGAAAATAAGCTCAGTTGTTATCGAGCATTTCCTTCATTACTATTTTCATATTTTTTTCATTTTCAGTTACCAGCACAGGTTTACAGTCACCAGCATGATTTGCAAGAGTGGCATGAATTCACTAAAGTAGTGGCATGGAACAGAATGGAGATGTCAAATAAATACTGAGGGCGTCCCAATTGTTTCAGCACTTGATCTACGGGGGTGGGGGGGGGGGGGCTTCTTTGCTACCTCGCTGGGAGTGTAGCATTCCTCGTGGAGCCAGTTGTTAACACTCCATTTTTAACAGATTGATCTAAGGGCTTGATGGACATTCGATATGGGTCCCAGTCCCTCGAATTTCATGTGACCACCCTTCAACGAGGAAAGCGGCAGGTGTGTTTTTAACATCGGGCAGGGTTCATAATCAAAGGATGCGATTGATTGGAGGTGGATCAATGGCTCCAAAATGCTTCATGCAAGCAAACATGCACGATCAAGACTTCCATCCTAGATTGCGAAACATGCTAATGATCGGAGGCTTTCAATGGTTGAGATGAGGTCTGAGGTAGATATGCGGCCTAAATTAATTTCACGATCTATACTTGTGCGGGTAAAACTGCAATCTCAAATCATGAAAAAGTGGTAGAGGTCGTGAAGATCGACAGTCGCGATGAGAAAAGGGATAAATCTATGGCTATGGTTCATTTCACAATGCGAACTAGCACAGACACATATCTAATTTTTCCATTGCGAAAGACAGTGGGGCCCACTCGGATCGACGGCTACATGAAAGGTTGATCTTGATCAATGGTTAAGAACATGTCATGATCTAGAACTGCCCGTGATGTTCAGAAGAGAAAATTTGGCTACATGATGAATGGAACGTGGATGGTGGACATAAAAGATTCCTTTGATGAGACGACTGAGAAGACTCCCAAGGTACATATTTCCCATCTAGTGTGGAGATGACAGTGGAGGAGATGTTGATGCATGTAATCTGCCCCATTGCATATTAACCAATTCCTCCGATGCCATTCGAGATATGCCTAAGGTGGAAGTCTTGTCCAGCGGCACTATTTTCCTGGTTCGCAAGTGTGGCACATGGTTCGTTTCGAAGGAGGCCATGAGAGAGATAGAAGTTTTATTCACTAAGGTGACAGACCTGGCATTTACATGAGGCCGAGGGATTTGATGAACTAAAATATCCCAAGAAAACCATCAAGGTAATTGAAAGGGAAGGAGATGGTCAAATATGCAACCCTTGGAACCAGCATGGCAACCACACGGAAATGGTTCAGAATCTTAGCCATACCAGATAATATGATTGAACATCAGGAGGGAAAATCCCCACCCTGGCACCACACATGCCACCATCATAGCTACTTTAAGGGTATAGCCCTTCCCGAAGCCATTCCTGCTCACACTATATAACACCATCTTCTAAAGATCTTTGAGACATGGAACCGTGTAGATGATAAGAGATATAGGGTTGAATTCTGAGAAGTGTCGAAGTCTTTCATAGACAACCATCACTGTGTGGTTCAAAAAATTAGTTCGACAAGGGGTACTCTTGGTAGGCAGACATGAAATCGGTGTTCTGGTTATCCACACCAGAAATTCACCAATCAATGGGGCACAGATGTGAAATACCAAGGGGGATTCACCTGCTTCTACACAACCCAGTCTCTAGATGTTTAGTGCATGGGTTTTGACATCCCAGCTACGTCCCTTCTGTACTCTTGGCTACAGTCATGACCTCCGAGGTCCCAGCTCACAGTGGTGGCAAAACTATTGGAGAAAATGCTTGTACTGGGACCAGGTGGGTCCAAAGCCTTCGACACCATTTCTAGAGGCTCCCCTTAGCTACTTGGTCATGGGTGAGGAGGGGGTCAAACATACGCCTAGTTACACGGCTCACAGAAGAATCTCCTCGTAAGAGGAAGAAGATAGTACAAGGATGATAAGCTTCTTAAGTTTCTTATCATCACCAAGCGTTTGGCCACCTTTTCTCTCCCCTCCTCCTATAAGAGTTTTACCTGACGGGGGATGAGGTTGGGAGAATGGTAGAGGAAAGGATTCAAGTCTTCTTATCAACCTTTGAGCGACATGCGCCAGCTGGACAAGGACACCCAAATAGGTCTAGGGTAGCCTGTGTGGACAATTGACCGTCAGCATGCCGCATGGGAGTCATTTTCATGAAGCATGATGGTATGGTGCTCTACACTGTCAACTTGTGTTATCATGTGCTGCATCTCCATGATGTTTTTTTATATTTGTAAAACGTGTCGATATTCCACTCCTTGCACTGTTAATTCCTGATGGCGACTTGTAACAGCTTTAATTCAGTAGTCTTAGCAATAGGATTGTAGAAAAACGCTCCCGATAGAGGGAGAAGGAGTTAGTGAAATTGGATTGGGAAACATTCCTGGTTTGAGGCTCCCCATTTGTAAAACTTGATACATGTGTATCAATAAATTGCAGTGAAAGAATTGTTTCTCATGGCAGAGATTCATGTGTCGTTGCTTTTCCCAATATGTTTTTTCCTTTACGTGTAAATGTGTTTCCTGTTTCCATTCTAGTTTGTTGATTGCTTTCATGTTTGTAACCTAGTGTATAAAAGTTAGGAATTCATACTCGTTATGCTCCTACTATTGTTCTAGGCATTTAGCAATGGTTCTTCTAAAGTTGCATGGAATTCATCTTGTTGGTGCTCCATGTGATGGACTGTCCCTTTTTGTCCTCTAATAACCCACTAAATATATCCTAATTGGGAAATCAGTGCCTATCTTGCCTCTTTTTGCAATCCCATGTCATTCTTTCCCTTTGTAATCATTTCTTACACAGGTTTTGACTCCATTTTCCCATGTTTATTTTCCCCCGGTAATCCCACCATGCCCCTCTCCTCAACATACTTTTCCCCATTCAGGATCCTAGCCCCTTGATCATGTCGATTGAAAATCCTATGCAGAGTAGACTCTGGTGACACACAATATTGACAACCTTATGTGGAGTAGACTCCGGTGACAAATGAGATATCCCTCTTTGATTGCGCAGGGCAAGAGGCATAGTCTAAAGCGGTTCTGTTGTTTCCCAAGAGCAGCCTCCCCTCGCTCGACCTTGGGGGCTCAAATCCCAGTGCCAAGAGTAGTTGTCAAAGATTTTGACGATCAGGAGGATTTTTTTTTAGATATGGAGATTGACCGTCAAAATAGGATCTTTTCCTATTTTCTAGCAATTGTTTTTAATTATCTATTTTTAGCAAATGAGATCCAGTTTTTCAGGATCGAGAATAATTTTGTAAAGGCTATAAAGCCTATGAATTCTTTAGAAGAAATGGTTCGACTTTGGAGACTTTTCCATACTTGTACTCTTAGAATTCTCATTTCATGCCAGCAATATAA
>LPNX010130269.1:137393-139533 GCA_001517045.1 Pseudotsuga menziesii
CTTTGTCTGTAGATTCTGAATATTTAATTTTTATTTAAATCTATTATCTTTGTCTATTTTTTATTTAATTTTAAATGGACTAACATCAATCTAACACAAAAGGTAGGCCATTTGCTTCGGCTATAACTTTTGATTGGCTCAGCTATTTAGAAAACGGAAAAGAACCTGCACAAGAAGACACAAAGACCAACATCCTAAAAAAAATACCATTCATTGACTATGTTAAGACCAAGATGTGGTGGACCAAAGCTCCACGTTGTCATTTTAGAGCGTCACTAACTTCCTTAATTTGAAAAAAAAATATAACATAAATAAATATGGAAAAATAACGCTGCACTAGAAACACTTGTTATCTACAACTCTATATAATTTTTTTCACAAAATTCCACGATTTGCATACCGAACGAGCGGACCAACACAAACATATTCATTATTTTTTGGGAAAAAATAACATACAAACCTTAGAAGAACCTTGTTTTTTGGGATTTATACTTAACTTCCATAAATAAAAGTTATATATTTTGGAAGGTAATCCGATTGTCAACGTTTCATATTCTTACGCCATATTCCAAAAAGTTGTGTAGGTACCTCTAATATTGTTTTTTGACGTTCAGATTTCTGTTTTTCCAGAAGTCCATTTCAACAAACACGTTATAAGTGACCAGTATTAGCTTGCACCAGCCCTTAAGCATTAAATTGGTGTGAGTTTTCTATCACTAGCCTAAGTTATATTCTCGCAATAAAGGTTCCTTTGGCATCTAAAACTATGAATCTTTAGATTGACATGTCCTAGGACTGATGGTCTATTAATTCGAAATTTCGAAGCCTCTTCTCAGTAGATATGAATAGATTTAAACCATGGAATAGGTGATTTTAGGGGAGGACTAAGTCCTTGACTCTAGCAAAAAATGTGTGTTTCAATTAAAATAAATTAGAAAAAAATCTTAGTGCCATTTTCATAATGAAATAGTGAAAAGTAATGATGAACATGGATTTAAATCATATTGTAGTGACATTAATATGCTTCTGATAATGAAATTCCATAATCATATAATCCACATAGTTGTGTCACATTACTCGTGGTTAGGAATCGAATACACAACATAAAGTGTGGCAAGAATGCCACATTCATTAATGAAATCAATTACATGATTGAATCCATGCATGCAATATTAATGTCCAACCTTAGTTAAGCATAACGTATGCATCCTCGGTCACAAGAACTTTGGTAGATGAGTTTCATGTCAAATTGACAGTTTCAATAAATAGTTCTCCACATATGCATTAAACTTGGAGCTCTTCTTCATGAATCAAAATCCTTGTACAAAATTCAATTGATTCAAGTGTTTGAATCAAATTGTATATAACAAGGATGTAATATGTGTGATAATACTTTAATTTCAGAAACAGAACTATTTGCACAAAATTAATTATTTTTCCTCTCACGTACTTTACACAATTCTTCTGTAATTATTTGACTTGATAATTTTAATACTAAAGGGCTTATTTCAATTATTTTGGGGCATATAATCTCGATGCAATTAATGAAATTTGATTTGGAGATCCAAACTTGTAAAAATTTCTTAAGAGGTAGAGCACTATTTATTTTCCTTCATTTCTCCCTTCTTTGCAACTAGAATTTTTGAACAAATCTAAACATTGTTGTAAGTGATTAATTACCAGTTGGTTTAAAAATTGACAAAGGAGGTTGGTAGCATCACCTCAATTGCAATCTAATCTTCTAGTTTAGACCTCTAAGATCCCTAATCGTGTGAGTGTTATTCTTTTGTCACTTCTTGGAGCATGCAAACGTGTCATTATGGAAGAAATGGGTGGTCACAAGCCTATTTTTTTTGTTGTATACCATGTTCTCCAAAACACACACATGTTTTTTCTCCTTACTACACATCCATTTTTTTTCTATATATTGTGCATGCCTTTTATATTGCATGTACATTTTTTTTTCTTAGCCTATGTGTCATTTGACTTGTCAAGATCAAGATCCAACAAGGTTAATACTAAGGAATGTGCCACAAATTTTAGTTGTTCAAATAGGAAGAGTCTTTTGGAAAAATTCAGTTGCATATAGAAGGTCTCTCAACTTCATGTGAGGGACCTCCTTCAAATATTTAAAAGAATC